>OY751564.1:2291621-2486621 GCA_963572285.1 Caenorhabditis drosophilae | reverse complement strand
TAAGCAAAGAGAAGGAGAAGCTTTTCCTGGAAGAAAAAAAAACAACATCCTTTAAGATCAATTCAACCCCAGAAATACTACAACGTTCCAAGCACGGCTGATAGGTTTTTATCCTTGGAAAATACACAAGTAAGTGGATTTTCGGGTTGTTCTGTAAGAAGAAAAGGATTATTTTCAGACATTGGTCCGTGATGTTCTTATCAAATCAGTTGAGAAGCGGCTGATGGGAAATCGGAATTTCGGTTTCATGCTGTCCGGCGGTTTGGATTCATCACTTATTGCTTCAATTGCCACACAATATTTAAAACAGGTTTTTTTTCTCTCACAAATTCCAAACTGATCCCCGATGCTTGCAGAAGCCGATCGCCTTTTCGGTTGGATTCGAGGATTCACCAGATTTGGAGAATGCTCGTCGAGTTGCTGATTATTTGAAAATTCCACATGAGATTTTGGTGATAACTCCTCAACAATGCATTGATATTATTCCAGGTTTGTTTCTTCCTCTTCTCATTCAATTAACGGATTTTTTTGGTTGAATTTCAGAAGTTGTCTACGCTTTGGAAACATTCGATCCATTGATTATTCGATGTGGGATCGCTCATTATTTGCTGTGCCAACACATTTCGAAAAGCTCTGATGTCAAAGTTTTACTCTCCGGTAATTTCGAAGCTTTTCCCTTCTCCTCCCCTTTTCTTCATTTTTTTTTTGTTTATTTTTACTCTTTGATTTTCAACTAGTCTTAATCTGCCGCCGCCGCCGCACTGGCTGGTTTCGATATTTATTGAGAGAAGAGTGGAAAAATTGTGGGGATTTTTACAGGTGAAGGAGCTGATGAACTTTTCGGAAGTTATGCTTATATGCAACGAGCTCCGAATGCTCTTCATCTTCATAAGGAGATTCTAAGGCGAATGAAGCATCTTCATCAATATGATGTTTTACGATGTGATCGTTCCACATCCTGTCATGGATTAGAAATTCGGGTTCCATTTTTAGATAAAAGGTTTCCCCCTCTTCTTTTCGTCGCCAACCCTCAACGTTTCTCTGTATCAGATTTATCGATTTGGTAACTCGATTGCCGCCCACCTACAAATTAATGCCGCGAAAATTGGAGAAGCACATATTGAGAAGCGCCTTCGAAGGCTGGCTTCCCGCCGAAGTTCTGTGGCGATCCAAAGAAGGTTTCGCCGAGGCGCTCGGCAAAACCGATCTTGGCGACATTCTCATCGCCTACTGCAACAAAATGATTCCCGACGAGTTGTATGAGGCGCGCGCCGAACGTTTCCCCGATCGAACACCGCAAACCACCGAGGAGTATTGGTATCGTCAAATTTTCGAGGAAACGTTCAATTATCAGAAAATGGGACATTTGGTTCACACAAAAGTTTATCGGTGAGCAACGTTGATTTTTAGACGCACAAAAATTCGCACGATTTTTCTCTGAAACAAAAAACAAATTTTGCAGAACTGCCGCTTGGCATCGAAGCGACGAAAAGGAGAATATTGTTGAGGATGAACAACTATCAAATCTTGCCGTCAAGAATGATGAATGTCTTAGCTTACGACGAAGATCCACTGGTTCGGCAACTCTTTCAGCGAGTGTTGCTTAGAAATTCTTTGTCCCCCTCACCCTTCCCCCCGCCCTCGGCTAATTTCATTCCTGTTTTCTGCCCCCCCCCCCCCTCCCCGTCTTCTTAATTTTTTATTGAAAATCCCGGTTAGAATAATTATCTTTTCACTCTCTCTCTCTCTCTCTCTCTCTCTCCCTCTCTAGTATTTCTTTATTTTTGTTGGGTTCGACGTTTTTTTTTCTTAATGAAAACCATCAAATAGTCACCGAATAGTTGTTCGACACACCATTGAAACTAATAATAATTATTATTTAAGATTTAATTAATATTTTAATTATTTTTAGTTTGATTTCCTTTTCCATCCTTCCTCAATTATAGCTTTTTTTCTTTTTGTAAATAATTTCTATTTTGTGGATTTGATTTTCATGTTTATAGGCTTCTTCTTCAGCTTCTTCTTCAATAATTTCTTCATGTGTTGTGAAACAAATTTTCTTCCTCTCGTTCATTTAATTTTTGTGTGTCTGTTTTGTTGCGAAACTTTTTCATATAAAAAATGTCAAATCATCACAATCAATTCGTCGTCGTTTTCGTTTCGTTCTTTTTTCCACTTGTTGATCAGCCGATCAGCATCGATGAAGAGCTCAACAACAAACGGCAAAAAACCGGAAATATTCCGGTTCATCGGTTGTTTAGTTTTCCACCATAAAAACCGTCGTCACGGAAGGCGCCGGTATCAGCAAATATTCTACTGATATTTACAGTTGTTCAAGTGTGACTGATTGGCCCAAAAAATAAATGGAGAATCTTTGAAAAGACGACAGAAAACGAGACGGGAGAGTGGGAGAGAGAGAGAGGAGGAGGCCATATCAGAGCCAAAAGCTAGGAGAAACCACATACTTTGATATTTCACTTTATATTATCAAATCGAGAAGACGAGTTGATTTTGACGTATCAAACTAATCGTCGAGGCCATTTCAATTCAATTTTGAAATGAGGGAGAGCACAAAAAAAATATACTGTAAACGGCGGAGAAATAGAGTTGAGGCAGTTGGTCTATTTGTACATATCGGGAAAAGAGAGAGAGAGAGAGAGAGAGAGAGAGAGAGAAAGATGGAGAGAGAGAGAGAGAGAGACAGTTTGGCGACATTCTTAGTTATCCACCTCTTCCTCCTCCTCATCCTCCTCCCCTCTTATGTTAGATCGAAATACATATTGACTCATAGAAGGATAAAGATAAATTAAAAATCTTTTTGTCCACCGAAACTAAGAAATGTAGGGAAGCTGAAAAATTCTCGTTTCGAGATGTTTTCCAAAAAAAAAAAAGACAGAAAGAAGATTCTTGCCAATATTTCATGTTCTCCACATATTGCTGAAATTTCAAAAATAAAAAAAAATTATATGAAAATATCTTGTCACCTGTCATTTTACAGCCTTGAGGTTCAGCTGAAGAAAAAGCTGAGAAAAGTTTTAAGAATTCCAACCAAAAAATAAGCAAAATTTTTTTTTATTTCAAATATTTTTGATCTCCGATATAAAATCGATAAGCTTAAATTTTTTTTCCTGAAACATGATTAAATTAATTTTTTGAATCTCGCGCAGGAAAAAAGTACTGTAACAATGTGTAGGACTGTGTTCATGATTCTTTTTTTATAATTCCATTTTTTCGAACAATAAAATTTTGAATATTTTTAGAATTATTAATCACAATGGTTAATTTATTTCTTATTTTTCAAAACTTTTCCACGTTGTGTTATTCAGTGCTCGATCCAGAACACAACTAAAATGCCGCATTTTTCGCAAATCTTTAAGAAATTTCACAACAAATTTGAATTTGAAATTTTTATTTTAAAAAAAGACGGAAAAAGAAGGATTTCGAATTATTTGCCAAAACGTCTTCCAGCTCCATGTCCACCACGACGATATTCCTGGAATTAAAAAAAAGGAAAAATAGAAATTATTGATTTTTTTACTTGTCGTTCTTCTTTATTTTCAGTGGCAACAGCAACAGCTGAAAGAATTCCAAGAAGTCCAACCAAATAATAGACAAAGTTCATTTTTATTTTTTTTTGTTCTGATTTTTTCAAGAATTCAAATTTGATTTTTATACCAACAAAAAACCTTTCAAATTTATTCGTTTCGAATAAAAAATCTTAAAAAATGTTCACATCATTAAAGTTTATTTTTTTTGGAAAAAAAGATTTCAAAACTTTTGCCCCAAAAAAGAAATAACACAGTCATACAAACTGTTACAGTAAGATACTTAAAATACAAAATCAAATTTAATGATGTGAACATTTTTTATTCGAAACGAATAAACTTGAAATGTTTTTTGTTGGTATAAAAATCAAATTTGAATTCTTGAAAAAATCGGAACAAAAAAATAAAAATGAACTTTGTCTATTATTTGGTTGGACTTCTTGGAATTCTTTCAGCTGTTGCTGTTGCCACTGAAAATAAAGAAGAACGACAAGTAAAAAAATTAATAATTTCTATTTTTCCTTTTTTTTTAATTCCAGGAATATCGTCGTGGTGGACATGGAGCTGGAAGACGTTTTGGAAAATAATTCGAAATAACTATTTCTCCGTCTTTTTTTTTTTTAAATAAAAATTTCAACTTCAGATTTGTTTTTTCTTCATTTAAATCGTTTTGGCTGAAGAAGTTGCAAATAAAATTTCTTGAAAACATGCCAAAAATGCGGCATTTTAGTTGTGTTCTGGATCGAACGATGGAAAGTCGAATTGAAGTCTGCAAATGTTTATTTCATTATCCAAAATCTCAATGTGAATATAAATACCTTATCCACCTTTCATGCATTACGTGTCAGAAGAGCAGTTTTGCATGAAATACTTCAAACTCCTTTTTTATTTTTTTTTTATTAAATTTTCATAAAAGTTTTTTCAAAATGTTTCAACTCGTGCACATTTGGATTTAGAAAAAAAACATATTTTATAGTAAGTTAAAAAATAATTACTGAACTTTTCAAGAGCAGAATAAGTTATAAAATTGCAGTTCAGAAAATCAGAAAATTAGTCCGTAAAAAACTGGTTTTCATTTTTTTTTTAATTCTTTCAAATAAAAAAGAAATTTGAAAATGTCGAGGGTTTTTTTTCAATTGAAGTATGGAAGCTCAATTATCTGAACACAATGTTTGGTTGAAAAATTAGTATTTACAAATAAAATTACTTCTCTGAATTCTAATCGCTCATCTGGATCAATAAATAATGCTGATATAATTGTTTCAAATAGCAGAATTGCTTCAAAATCATTTGTTCGAATTGAGCTGAATATTGGTTTAATTTTTAATGGTTTTGTAACAAATTTTTTAAAGTGGAATCTCCCGTCTGGCATTCGAATCACGTTTTCACTACTGAAAAAAAATATTCTTTTTTTTTTTTTTTTTAATAATCATGATAATTACTTTGCTTTTGAAGCGAGTTCATACATATAATTTGGAATTGGTGATCGGAGAACTTTTTGCATCAAATTTAATTGTGTTTCTTCAGAGAAATCATCATCGGATCCGAAAAATAACAATTCACCAGTGTACATTTCGGCTAAAACACATCCGAACGACCATACATCGGCTTTTTTCGTAATTTCAAGTTCTTAATTTTTTAGAAATGTTTATTTTTGCTTGGTTTTTGACTTACCTAAAAAAATTTCTGGTGCTCGATAATTTTGTGTTTGAACTGTTGGACTCAATTCACTGGCTGATTCTACTAAACATGAACATCCGAAATCTCCTACTTTTACAGTTGCATTACTAGTTTCGAAAATGATAACATTATCAATTTTACATTGAAACAAAGCCTAAAATACTGAAAAAACCCATTGAACTTCGGTTTTTGGTTTACTATAGTGAAGGGGTCAACGAAAAAAATATTTTCAGGTTTCAAATCAAGATGTAAAACACCAAGACGATGAAGTTCGATCATAGCTTCAACTGTTTGTCGTGAAATTTGCTTAATGTTAGCATCTGAATTTAGCATTAATTGAAATGAAATATTAACTTTTTTTTAATTACGTGAGTATGCGCACAATGATCCGTCCTTAGAGTATTTTCGACTGAAATTATGTTGAATTTCATAAACTGATGGTCCAAGGAGTTCTAAAGTTAGATAAAGATCTGATAGATTAGCAGGGGAATTGAGAAGACATCCGTAGCCAAAAATCTGTACTAACTTGCTGAAAAGATATACTCTTGTCAAAGAAAAACAATATTGCCAGTTAATTAAACCTATCGCTATCATAACTTTTAACGTGTTGTAAAATCTGAAAAAAACGCATTTCTTCATTTAAATAATTGAGTTGTGGCATACTTTTGTTTCAAGTTCCCACAAACTTTTGAATTCTTCGGGAGATTTCATTATTTTCAATGCAAACTCTTTGTTATTCTTAAAGTTTTTAATTATTTCAAAAAAAACTTAAGTCTTACATGTTCAACTTTAAATACTTCACCAAACGATCCTCCAGCAATATATCCTTTGTTAATGTCTGAAAATTATTTATTTAAAATCCTTTACTTACATTTTTTTATATACATTCAATACCAGACACTGTAATAAAGCTTTTGTTTGTTAATTTATCCATTATAAATGTAAAATTTTTCGCGTATTTACCTAATTGAGAAAATAATTTAAACTGGTTCAATTTTTCAAAATTTACCGTTCGTTGCGAGACATACAATCGTTGTGAGACATTTAATAATTTATGTACCTTCCTCCTTTAAACACAGTTGTATGCAGTCCTTTTAAAGGTTTTTATATTTTGAAATTATTTTGATGTAACGAGGCATTTTGAATTTCAGCTTTTTAAAACTTTTTTTTTCGATTTCGAATCTTGTTAAACTTTTATTTGTTGTTTTCAAATATTTACTACGAAAACGTTATTTTAACACTTGTTCAATAAACATGTAAACGTATTGAAGTACGCAGCCAAATGGTTTGCCGCGAAAAAATAAACAAGCTCGTTTGAACTTTTATTCATAGTCACTAAGGGTTGTTTATTAGAGCGCAATTTCTCTTCGAAATTTTCATGTGACTTTGTTCTACAAACTTTATTTACCACCATTTACAAATAAAAAAGAAGGAAAAATAAGAAGAAAACGAAGAAAACAAATTTCATTTTTCATAAAATCATTTACATAAGAAACGGCACACTTAATCGTTCACATTTCTCCTCTTGAAGAGCACGTTGATAACCCGTTTTCATTTGAGCCATAATAAATAGAATCATTCTGCTCCAAACCTGAAAAAAAATGAAGAAACAAATTCTAGTTTTAAAGAGAAAAAAAAACTAAAAGAAGGAAGAGAAAAACCATCACTTCTCTTTCAATTCCTTTCCGAAAAGATGGCGGTGGATTTCTCTCAAAACAATCGGTAAAAATGTCCCAATACATTGTCTGAAAATTGTTTCGATCGATGAGGTGAAGATGTTGAAATCCGAGAGCCTTGAAAAATTTGGGGATTTTTTCTTTTCTTTTTTGTCAGCTTCTGCCGCCACCATCGTCATCAACCTGTAAAGCATCCTGAGCTTGTTCAAAATTATCCTGAATATTTGTGACGACCAAATTTAACACCAACGCCAAGTTTGACGCGTGAGACTTGAAATAATCATTTTCCTTTAATTTATTTGGTTGAACATGGTCCTAAAAGAATTTGTTTCCCCTTGTTGCTGAAAAGTTTTGAAAATTCAAGAAAAGTCAAAAACCAATCGAAATAATCGCATAATTTCCTCGTCCGTGTGCAAAATATCCCAAAATATATCGATCGAGCATTTTTTGAGCTGCTTCTGCGAGCATTTGAACCAGCACGTCTCAATTATCCTCTTATCCTCTCGTGACAATCCCGATATTGATCCGTTGGCTACAATTGAGTTTTTTTTTTCTCTCTCTTTCTTTCTCTCTCTCTCTCTCTCTCTCTTTTAATCAATAAATCATTCTTACGTCCATCTTCTGATTTCCTCGGATTGTTTAATGGCGGAATAACGTGTCGAGATTTTGGATATCTGGCTGAATGACTTGATCCGACAGGTCGAATTGGAAGCTTCTCCTGTGCTCGATTATCCAAACTTCGCGATCGATTTGTTCGATTATTTTGGCGGAATAATTTCTCAACCTTCAAACCCAAAAAAAAAAAAAAATTTGAAAATAAAAATGAAAAAACTCCTCCCACTTTTTCTTTTGTTTTCTCATCAGCCAATGGACCATTATTTACCGACTGCGAATGGCCCATCGCTTTCTCAAAAATAATCTGGAAGGATAATGAGAAAAGTTGCTGAAAATAGGAAAAATAAAAGTTTAAAAACAAAAAAACCACGAATTCATTGAAAACTCGGTTCTCTTGAAAATATGTTAATAATTCAACAACAGAAAGCTTTTCATTGAAATACAAAATTAAACTCAAAAAAAAAGGGGGACGGGGGGGGGGGGAGACAAAAAAAAATTCGTTTCAGATATTTTAAGATAAAAAAGTGAGTTTTGGAATTTTTTTGTTTCTTGGCCAGAGAAAGACGAGACGAGAAAAAAAGAAAACAAAGTGCATGAGACGATACTACTCGACGACGGAGAAGAAAATGAGAAAAACAACATTTTTTCTCTTCTTTTTCTTCTCTTTTTTTTTTGGGAAAAGGAGGAGGCGCGGGGCGGGGGGGGGGGGGGGGGGGGGAAGAGGATCCGTTACCGGTGCTCCTCACTCTTTTTGCATTTACAACATATGATGCTTCCATCTCCAACTGAGAGGTCATGATTTGGACTCCCTCCATTCCTCCTCTCTCTCTCTCTTTTTGCATAGAAATAAATGAGAGGAAGAGAGAGAGAAAGAGAGAGAGAGAGAGAGAGAGAGAGAGAGAGAGAGAGAGAGAGAAACAATTTCTGTTTTC
Source organism: Caenorhabditis drosophilae (assembly GCA_963572285.1). NCBI lineage: Eukaryota > Metazoa > Nematoda > Chromadorea > Rhabditida > Rhabditidae > Caenorhabditis > Caenorhabditis drosophilae. The sequence goes on along the minus strand of OY751564.1, from coordinate 2,478,173 downwards.
CTTTCCACGTCAGCTTTTTGTTGTTTAGTGGTGATCCTCTCATTTCATTTCCTCCCCACTCGCCTCCCCCTATTCTACAATCGGACAGGGATTTGTTTCGTTTTTTTTTTGTCCCCCCATCCCTTCATTCTTTCCTATGTGTGTGTGTTCGCTCCGACACCGCCACACATCAAGGCAAGAGTTGCATTTTAATTTTTGTTCGACTCGGTTTGTGGTGGAGGCTCAAAAATCGCCCGACCGACCACTAATTGAGACAAAATGCTTTTCTGCTCCCCTCTCCCACCCCCCCCCCCCCCTGTCAAATTATTTTTTTTTAATCCAACGAAATCCGTTTTTTTCCATTTTTCCTCCGGTTTTTTTTTGGAGGAGGGGAGAAGGAGAAACAACGAAAACAGGTTGAAACGTGAACAAAAAAAAAACTATTTTTGAACACTTCATTCCTGAATATTTCGGTTTACTCAAGTTTCGAGTGGAGAGCAGCATAAACAATTGGAATAAATGAAGCTTATTATTAGAGAGAGAGAGCGATAGAGAGAGAGAGAGAGAGAGAGAGATAGAGAGAGAAGAGGCGACGTCACATATTCTGATGATTTTTTTTTGTCAACATCACCCAAAAATAAATGAAAGCCTGATCACCTTTTCCTTAAAGTTAATGAAAAAGGCAATGAAAATTGATTTCGAAAAAAAAAACCCTTCAATAATTTTGTTTGGGCCAGCTTCTTCCCGTTTTTCCTACTCCTCCCTCTCCTCCTACTCGTCCACCAATTTCCAACCACAAAATTGTGCCAAAGGCAACGAAAACAAAAAAAAATTCAAATTTCTATTTGTTCTCTCTGTCTCTCTCTCTCTCTCTCTCTCTCGTTGCCTTTCCGTTCTCCGCTTCTTTCTTTTTTTGGTTGTTTTCCTCTCACATTTTTTGAACTCTCATTTTTCACACAATAAAAGTGCAATTTTTTCTTCTTCTCTCTGCAACATCAAATTTGTTCGTGGAAAGGAAAGAGAAAAAAAAAGGAAGGAAGGAAAGCAGGAGGAGGAGGACCAGGAGGAGGAAAAATGAATAAAAAAGAAATGTAGAAGGGGGAGGAGGAGGAGGAGGAGGAGGAGGAGGAGGAGGAGGAGGAGGAGGAGGAGGAGGAGGAGGAGATTGATGAATACGACGTCGACATCTCAGTTCGTTATCTGAATCAAATGTTTCCGCTTGCTCGCCTGCTCGTGTGCTGCTCTTTGTTGAAAATGCGCTGCAATGTTTTCTAGTAGTTGAAAGATATCCGCAGCAAACACACACACACACAAATGCGCGTATTTAAGTCGGCTGTGACCAATTAAGAAATCTGATCAGAAAACACCACGTCTTCACTTTTTCGTTGCGAGAATCGTCGAGTCGCCGCCGTCGTCGAGGTGTATGTATATTTTGTGCTTGTGCTTGTTTGTTTGAAAGAAGGCACACGACGAAAAGTGGAAAATGTGGAAAGAAAGAACAAACAACACAACTATCGACTTCTTCTTCTTCTTCTTCTTCTTCTTCTTCTTCTTCTTCTTCTTCTTCTTCTTCTTCTTCTTCTTCTTCTTCTTCTTCTTCTTCTTCTTCTTCTTCTTCTTCTTCTTCTTCTTCTTCTTCTTCTTCTTCTTCTTCTTCTTCTTCTTCTTCTTCTTCTTCTTCTTCTTCTTCGCCGCCACCGCCGTCTTTTTTCTTATTTGATGAAACAAATTGAATCAAATTGAGGAAAGACGAAGAAAAACCACACACACACACATTTCCTCTTGCGGCTCATCGACGATGAAAAAAGAAAATGAAAGAAGAAGCAGAAGCAGAAAGGTGACGTCAAGATCGAAACATGCGACGCGACGGCGAGGAAGATGGGGGAGAAGGAAGGGGTTCGTGGAAATTAAAGAAAATGAAGAAAAAACATTTGTGAAATCGAGAAGATTTTCTTTCAACCTTTTTTTTTCTTCGCCGACACACAAAATGTTGAACTTTTTTCATTTTTTTTTTTCTGAGAAGGAAAAAAGCCGAAAATTGCCTTCAAAAATTTTTAATTTCGAAAAGAAAGGAAACCCTAAACACGGGGGGGGGGGGGCGGAGGGGTTTCCGACGTTTGGCCAAAAAAATTTAAATTTTTTTTAATTTGTTGTTTCCGAAAAACCAATTTTCAAAAAAAAAAAAGCGTCTTGAATCTGTTGAAAACTCCGATAATTTTCTTTCAAATCTGTGGATTAAACCCCAAGTGCCACGCCTACTTCTTTAATAAGGATCGAAATACAAAAAATCCTGAAAAAAAGCGCAGGGAGAAGCTTCGAAAAACGAAATGTGGCTTTCAAACCCCAAAACACACGAAAAAAAATGAATTTTTTGAAGATTGACGGAAAAAAAAACCAAAAATTAGACGACGTTGATGGTGGTGTAAACAGCGGAGTGTCGTCAGTACACAAACACACACCAAGTCATTATTGTAGTATGATTTATCCAAAAAGAAGAAAAATAGGGGGCGGGTCTCGAGAGGATATCATGAAGCTGCAAAAAGATAAGAGAAAGTGAAGAGGAAAAAAATTAATTATACAATTTTTTCTTTTTTTTTTTGGGGTATCAAATGAGAAATCAACAAGACAAATTGAAAAAGGGAGCAACAAAAAAAATCAACAAAGCTCAAGAATTTTCCCCCCGTCATTTGGCTGAAAATAAAAAGGAAAAACAACAACAACAAAAAAAAAGAATTCTGGAAGAAACAAACATCATCATTTTCCTGCTCATTTCTTTTTCTGGAATAAATGAAAAGCTTAGCTGGAAACACAGAAGAAAAAAACACCAAGAAATTTCCATTTTTTTTTTCCAGCGAGTTTTTTTTTTTTTTAAATTTTTTTTTAGACAAAATTCTTTTTGACACAAAACATCTTTTTAGGACTCATCGATCGACAAATTTCAATAAATTTTTTATGATTTTCTTATGAATTTTAAAATATTCAAAAATTATTTTTTCCCGCTGCTCAAAAGTGAGCCAAAATTATGGGTTTTTGTCAAGTTTCAGGAGATTGATTGGTTGGGAATCAGATAAAGCTGAAAATGACAAATTGATTCAATCAATAATTGGAAAAAAAAGTGACCTGAGTTTACTGAATTGGAAGGATCCACCAGCTTCTGGTAAAATAAATTCCCAAATCAATTTTTTAAGAACTTCGCCCGCTGAAGAGCACAAATCACAGAGCTGCACAAGATGGGCCAGGATCCTATTTGACGGGATCCGAAGTTTTCTCATTTTTCTGATGTGGTTTTAACATATCAATCGGACAAGATTTTCCCGATTTTTAGGATCCTTGACAATTACGGTGATGGCTTCTGCTTCGATATCAAGTTGCATCAGATCCTTTCCACTGAATGATTTTCGTTTATTTCTTTGTTAAGCTGAACAACAAGAAAAAGCTGAAGAAGGAAAGGTAGCAGGTAGCCCCACTGATAATTTTTAATTTCCGATAAAAATCTATCAAAGAAATTTGAATTTGAAATTTTTATTTAAAAAAAAAAAGACGGAGAAATAGTTATTTCGAATTATTTTCCAAAACGTCTTCCAGCTCCATGTCCACCACGACGATATTCCTGGAAATTAAAAAAAGGAAAAATAGAAATTATTAATTTTTTTACTTGTCGTTCTTCTTTATTTTCAGTGGCAACAGCAACAGCTGAAAGAATTCCAAGAAGTCCAACCAAATAATAGACAAAGTTCATTTTTATTTTTTTTTGTTCTGATTTTTTCAAGAATTCAAATTTGATTTTTATACCAACAAAAAACATTTCAAGTTTATTCGTTTCGAATAAAAAATCTTAAAAAATGTTCACATCATTAAAGTTTATTTTGTATTTTAAGTATCTTACTGTAACAGTTTGTATGACTGTGTTATTTCTTTTTTGGGGCAAAAGTTTTGAAATCTTTTTTTCCAAAAAAATCAAATTTAATGATGTGAACATTTTTTATTCGAAACGAATAAATTTGAAATGTTTTTTGTTGGTATAAAAATCAAATTTGAATTCTTGAAAAAATCAGAACAAAAAAAAAATAAAAATGAACTTTGTCTATTATTTGGTTGGACTTCTTGGAATTCTTTCAGCTGTTGCTGTTGCCACTGAAAATAAAGAAGAACGACAAGTAAAAAAATTAATAATTTCTATTTTTCCTTTTTTTTTAATTCCAGGAATATCGTCGTGGTGGACATGGAGCTGGAAGACGTTTTGGAAAATAATTCGAAATCCTTTTTTTTCCGTCTTTTTTTTAATAAAAATTTCAAATTCAAATTTGTTCTTTCTTGTTTCATATTCAGAAAATCCTTGAAAACTTTTTTTAAAATTGAATCAGTTTTGAAAGAAAAAAATTTATTTAAAAATCTATCAAAAGCTGAAAATTACAAAATAAAAATTCTTTTTGTCAGTTCCTGGTTAAATTTTCATAAATTTCCTTTCGTTGTGGAATAAAATGACGACGAATCATGTGTCCAACAATATGAAAAATCGATGAAAAAGCCAAAATTACTCCACAAAATATTGTCGATCGATGTTGAAGAGACTCAGACAATGTTCGTTTTCGGCTTTTTTCACAAAGAAAAGCTGCATTTTTCAAAAAAAAAAAAAAATTAAAAAAGGCGATCGTTTTGCACATTTAAAACAAGTGTTACCGTATCTCTCTCAAATCAAATATATGTAATTCATCTCAATATTCAAAACGCGCTCTATTGATAATTATGAATATTTAAAAAAAAATTATTTTAAAATATCTTTAAATTTGTTATTTGTTCCTTTAAATATTTTGAACAACAAAAATGCATTTGATACTCATTCTTCAGTAAAAAAATACGCAGCCAAATATTTAGGGAAGAAAAAAAAAGATGGAAAAACTCACAATTACTTTTCGGTCCATATGGTTGAACATCAATTTCCGGATAAAACATTACAACAATCGGAAAACTGAAAAAGACCAAGCTTTTCCTCGTTTTTTTTTTCAAAAAAATAATTCAAAAACAAACTCAAAATCAATATTATGTAAAGTGACATTTATTTGATCTTCACAAACATATTTTTGAGTTAATGGAGCTGAAAAAATTACAGATGAATTATCTGATTCGAATTCTGCCGATTTTCCTGAAATTTTTTTAATTCAAATAATTTCGTTTTTTTTCTGGAAAATTATCGAATCACCTTTGAATGATTCAATGTAAATAATTTTTTTCAGTTGCCATCGTAATTCATTAACACGTTTGACGTGCATTTCTTCCTGAAACATGATTAAATTAATTTTTTGAATTTCGCGCCGAAAAAAAGTACTGTAACAATGTGTAGGACTGTGTTCATGATTCTTTTTTTATAATTCCATTTTTTCGAACAATAACATTTTGAATATTTTTAAAATTATTAATCACAATGGTGATATTGATTTCTTATTTTTTTTGAAAACTTTTCCCACGTTGGGTTATTCAGTGCTCGATCCAGAACACAACTAAAATGCCGCATTTTTCGCAAATCTTTAAGAAATTTCACAACAAATTTGAATTTGAAATTTTTATTTAAAAAAAAGACGGAAAAAAAAGGATTTCGAATTATTTGCCAAAACGTCTTCCAGCTCCATGTCCACCACGACGATATTCCTGGAAATTAAAAAAAGGAAAAATAGAAATTATTAATTTTTTTACTTGTCGTTCTTCTTTATTTTCAGTGGCAACAGCAACAGCTGAAAGAATTCCAAGAAGTCCAACCAAATAATAGACAAAGTTCATTTTTATTTTTTTTGTTCCGATTTTTTCAAGAATTCAAATTTGATTTTTATACCAACAAAAAACATTTCAAGTTTATTCGTTTCGAATAAAAAATCCTAAAAAATGTTCACATCATTAAATTTTATTTTGTATTTTAAGTATCTTACTGTAACAGTTTGTATGACTGTGTTATTTCTCTTTTGGCGCAAAAGTTTTGAAATCTTTTTTTTTTCCAGAAAAAATAAAATTTAATGATGTGAACATTTTTTATTCGAAACGAATAAATTTGAAATGTTTTTTGTTGGTATAAAAATCAAATTTGAATTCTTGAAAAAATCAGAACAAAAAAATAAAAATGAACTTTGTCTATTATTTGGTTGGACTTCTTGGAATTCTTTCAGCTGTTGCTGTTGCCACTGAAAATAAAGAAGAACGACAAGTAAAAAAATCAATAATTTCTATTTTTCCTTTTTTTTTATTTCCAGGAATATCGTCGTGGTGGACATGGAGCTGGAAGACGTTTTGGAAAATAATTCGAAATCCTTCTTTCCTCGTCTTTTTTTTAAATAAAAATTTCAAATTCAAATTTGTTTTTTCTTGACAAAAAATTTCTTCTGAATTTTCCGTTTTAAAGAAAAACTTCAAACTTTTCTTCTTTCCATCTGAAAAATGAAGGCGACTTTATCCGTATAAAAAAATATTATCAATCTTTCTGTGGTTAGCGTTGGCTGTTTTCAGTGAGGCAAAAAAAAAAATCATGAACTTGCTACAACATTTATAGAATATTTCAAACTTTAACAAAATTTGATGCTAAATCGTCAAAACGGAGTATTGTAATGACAATTATTTTTCAATTGAGAAGAGTTCGGTTTTAAAAAATTAAAAAATTTGTCAATAAACAATTGAAATCCAATTTTAGAGAATATTTAGACTTTGATCTGAGGTTTTCTTTTCCAACAAAAGTTTAGTGGGATAAGCGTGTTTCCAAATTTCAGCCAAACAAGCTGAGCTATGAAATCTGGAAATTTGCCAAACAATTCCTCTTATTTTTGTTCAAATCATTAAAAAAACCTGTAAAAAATCACCAATGGTGATGAGACGTTCAACATGATCGCAAAATTTGTATCTAAATTTTGAGGAAAACCAAAACTTGAGCCGATCGCTAGAATTTTTCGAGTTTTTTTTTTTTAAATTAAAATTTTTACTTTCAAAAATGTGAAAAATGAATAAATTTATATTGCAAATCACTAAAAATGTGATCAATTGTTTTCCTGGCTGATTTTTTATGTGATTTTGATTTGAGCTTGCAAGTCTGAAATTTAAAAACAAAAAAATGCTCGATTTTGTCTTTGATGAACTTGATACAATTTTTTTCGAATCTCAACCTAAATTTAATGCTGAATCGTTAAAGCGGAGTGTTGTAAGACTGATGAATTAAGAAACTTATTTGGGCTGCGGTGTAACTCTTTTTTAAAATGTTTTATTCTAAGTAGGCGGGGTCATACTGGAAATCAACGCATACTTTACAAGGAATTATCAAAATAATAAAGTTTACAAAAATTTGAATCAAAGCTTTTGGTCACAACCACCGAGTTGCAAACGTGCTCTATTAACAATTTTCAAATTTTCTTTTTGTTTTTGTAGTACGCAGCGAAATTTTTGGCGGGAAAAAAGCTTGTTTAAATTGAATTTTTATGGACCCCTCACTTGTTGTGTTGCACGTCTACGACGTGGTGGATCCTTTCTAGAAAATTTTAAAAAGTTACCTCGAAGCAATTAAAATAAATAATGCTTGAATTATGACTTGAATTATTCTTACAACAAAGAAAATCATAAAAAACGGAGAAATCGTTGAATCCTTTTCATGATAAAAAATGAAAATTTCCAATCCTGAAATTTATTCGGAATTTTTTTTTTCAAAACCATTTTTTTTTTTTTTCTTTCCAAAAAAAAAACCTGTAGAACAATAAATAATTTCACCAGATAAACCGACAATCAATAAAATCATATCAATAATTTCTCCATGCGAATGAATCCGATATTCAAGGTGACGCATTCTTTAAAAATTTTTCAAAATAGAAAATTCATATTTGTTTTTCTAATTTTTTCCTCACCGAAAAATAGCGAAGAAAATTGCAATTAAAATAATGAGAAATAAAAAAATTTGAGAAATTCCAACGATTTTTTCAGCTTTTATCATTTCATTTTCGGTTTTTAGAATTGAACTTATCGTTATTGATACAAATGCTCCAATTTGAAGAAAAATGCCAACAAATAAGCCAGTTGTTGTTGATCTAAAATCGGATTAATAGAAAAAATTACGGTAAGCAAAGGGAGTTTGAGGCATGTTGTCTGCAATACACGGTGACGCACATGTGCAGACTCGTTAAAATTCATTCGAATTTGGGTCACCTTGACCATTTTTTTCTTTTCAAACCTGCAATCGAAACGAATTTGCTTCTTTTTCTTATCATTCGAAACTTCTTTTCCTTCACATTTCCAGATAATAAAATAAACGGCGGCGGCAATTAATGAAAATCTGAAAGAAAATCAATAAATTTCAGCGAAAAAATCCTCCAATTTTCAGCCAAACTCGACAAGAGTTGTCAACAGAAAATTTGCAACACTTCCAAGTTCATAAAGTGCTCGAATTTGTTTCGCAGAGTGCTGAAAATTTTCAGAAAAAAACTGAATCCAAAAAAAAAGAAAAAGTAACCATGGAATGTGAGTCTTCATAGTTTGATTTTCCTTTCTTTTGATTTTTATATTGCTAAAAATCAAAAAAAAATGTTTTTTTATCGATTTTTATTAAATTTTCAAAAAAAAATTAAAATAAAAACCGTTTTTGCGAGACAAAGTGAAAACCAAATCCATAAATTAACGGCAACACAATGCATCATTCCAAAACTTGAAATTACATTTGAGCAAGTTTGTTTCAAATTTATTTTTGAATTACAAAAAATAAAATGAATTTGAAAATATGTGAAAATCATTGCCAAAATGTATTCAGCCATATAAATTGGATCATTTTTCTCTGATGAAAAGCACAGAAATATTTCAGATCCCCATAAAACACTTCCCAATGTTCCAAACACTTAAAAAATTAATGATAAACATTATCGAAAAATCAATAATAAAATCACAAACATAAAGCTCCCAAACGAAGATAAAGAGTTCCAGCTCCTTCTCCATTATATATTGGCTCATTTATGATAAATTTCTGAAATGAAAAGCGTTTAAATTTGCTGCTTAGCAACTCTTATTTCTTCTTGATACTCAGTTTGAATTTGAAAGAAACAAGGGCTGGTTTATTTTATTTTTAGGCTAAAAAACCTTAGTCAAATTGAGTATGAAGAAGAATTTAAACCTTTGGATTTGATAAAAATCCTAATTTATTAAACCAATGAATTAATAAATTAAATGACTGAGGATAAATAACAAAAAAGTATAAATAAATAAAAAAAATGACTGCAATTGAATACATTAAGCTGGCAAAAATCTGAAAATTTTCAGAGGTGACAAAAGTGCGATGAATAGCAAAACAATACGGCGTAGGGAATAAAAAGTGAAATCCATGTCGGTGAAATTTCAATGACAAAAGCGACAATTGTCAAAATTAAAGCATAAAAAGCTGTCAAGGTTTTGGTGAAAAATGAGCTAAAAAAAAATTTTTTTTCAAATTTTTTATTTCCATTTTTTACATTGAATTTTGATTTTTCCACCAACAAGTTTCTGATGATGAAATTTGGTTTTTAGTTGAAATTTCGTCAGAATCAGAATTTTTATTGAAGTTGACTGTAAAAATTCAAATTTTCTAGAATAGAAAATCCTCTTTTACCTTTTTGGTGAGACATTTTGGAGCAAAAAAGTTTAAAATTTAATTACAAAAATGACAGCAAATTTTACCTGACCTGATTTTAGATTTTGATCAACAAAATCAGCGATTTTTATACAAAATTCGGAATGCAAACAAAACTTCAAAATTTTAATCTTTCACCGCCCACTTCTTTTCTTTTATTTTTTTTTAATTTAATGTGACGTCATTATAAAAAACAATTATTTATTGAGAGAAGAATTTTTATTGAAAAACTGTTTTTTTTCAAAAATTTAAAAAATGGAACTTGATTTTTTAAATTTTATCTGAACTTTTGGAAAAAAAAAAGAAATTTTATTTAAAAATAATTTTTTTCTTATTAAAATTTTAATTTTCAACATTTTTTTTTGTTAATTTTTAACGCAATTTATTCACACCTCTTCTTTTTTTTTAATTATAAATAAGCGAAAAAAAGCAAAAACTACGAAGAGCTGTGCGGCTATTTTGCGTTAAAGTGTGCCTTTTATGCAATAAAAGGCGGAGTCAACCGATCGAACTGCATTTACCCAGGTTTTTAAAGAATTTCTCTCGTTTTTTGTGGTTTTTTTCTTTTTTATAGATTTTGTTTTAATTTAAGATAATTTCAAAAATTCTATCGAATTTATTAATATATTACAAAAAGCTTTAAATATCGTGGTTTTTAAATTAGAAAATAAGCATATTTTTCGTTGTGTATACTTAGCCCAAAAGCATATTTATATTGTGAAATAATTGATTTTTTTTTGCAATTTTCAGGTTCCAACAACAATGTCTTCATCCTCAGATAATTCTGATTCGTCATCTGAAGATGAGGTCAAAAAATCATCAGATTCCACCGATTCCGACGTGAATTCTAGAAAAAAACGGGTCACTAAATCGGTTAAAAAAACGATTGAAAGCGGAGGGTCGACAGAATCGGATTCAGATGATGATGAAGCCTCATCATCCAAGTAAATTTCTTTAAACAATTTTGAAACGATTTCTTCCGGTTTTAGAAAGAAAAAGGCGACAAAAAAGAAATCGGCAACAAAAAGAAAACGGAATTTTTCAGCCAGTAGTCACGTATGACGAATAAATCGTAAAAAATCAGATAAAATTTATTTTTTTTTAGGATGATCGTGTCGATGACTCTCTTTTCGTCGACGCTGAAGATAAAGCACGATGGAAAGCTTTGAGTGAATTAGAAAAGGAACAAGAAATATTTGAGAGAATGGAAGCCCGAGAAAATCAGCGAGCTCGTGAAGAAATAGCTCAACAACTTAAAGCAAAAAAAGAGGAAGAAGGAAAGAAAACTAAAAAGAGAAAAAAAATGGCGTCAAGTGGAAGTGATAGTAGTCGATCGCCAGTGAGAAGAACTACGAAAAAGTCTTCAGATTCAGATTCAGATATGAATGCAGAGTTTCATAGACCTAGCGATGTAAATAGTATTATAATTTTTGTTTTTAGTAATTTTTAAATTTTAGATCCATCGAAAAAATAAAGAGAAAAATGCAATGGCTGAACTTAAACAAAAAAGAAAAGAAATTGAGAAAAAACATGGTAAGAAAACTTATAAAAAACTATTTTAATATTTAAAAAAATGTTTTATAGCGAAACATACTTCACTTTCTATTGATGCTGTATTTGGAGCTCAAAGTAGTGGTTCGTCAAGCTCATCTAGTTCAAGTGCAAGTTCCAGGTATCCTATAAATAATGTCTAAAAACAATTTATTGGAATATTTGCTTTAGGTCATCATCTCGATCATCATCTCGTGATTCCTCACCAACTACACGACAGTCAGAAGAAGATAAATTAGTGAAAAAAGACGTCGAAACTTTAGAAGAATTAAATCGAGCAAGAATATCAAGATATAAATTGTGTAAAATAGTTCATGCACCATTTTTTGGTACAACTGTTATTGGATGTTTTGTGCGTGTTGGAATGGGTTTTATGAATGCAGCCGAAAGTAAATATAAATTATGGCAAATTATATCAGTCGAAGAAACGAATAAAGTTTATGATGTTGATGGAAAACGTACAAATAAGGGGTTGAAATGTAAACATGGTGGGTTTTTGTTAATAAATTTTATTTAAAAATTAAATAATTTTTTCCAGGAAAACAAGAACGCGTTTTTCGTATTGCGTATGTTTCTAATAGAGATTTTCATCCATCAGAGTTTGAAGAATGGTTACAAGTAACAAAAGAAAATGTAAGTTTTATTTTTCATTTTTAAGTTGAATTTTTTATTTCAAGGGACCTCTTCCAACAATCGATCAATTAGAAAAAAAAGAAGCTGATATTAAAAAAGCAATTGAGCACAAATTTTCTAACTCAGAAGTTGATGCGGTTTGAAAAACATTTAAAAAAATTGACAATTTGACAAATATATTTTTGCAGATGATTGCCGAAAAAGCGAGATTCCAAAAAGTTCCACGAAACTTTGCAATGACGAAAGCTGATTTAGTTGAAAGAAAAGTAGAAGATTAATTAAGGAAAAAAATGAATCGAAAAATTTGTAGGCGGTAGCCCAGCAACATGGTGACATAAGAGAAGCTGAAAAAATTCAAGAAGAAATAGATGAGCTCGAAAAAGTGGCGGATGATCTGGTAAAATTTTTTATTGGTGGTAAAATTGTATTAAAGTAAAATTTTTAGGATAAAAAACGGTCACTTGATATCAGTGGAATTGCATATATTAATCACAGAAATCGGACAAGTAATAAAAATGAAGTACTAAGTGGAAGATTTAAAATGGAACAATCGTCACAAGATGATCCATTTACAAGAAAAAAAGGAGGAATGAAACTTGTATCAGGATCAAAAACCAAAGGAGACGGAACAATTTCATCAAGTTCATCATTTGCCAATTGTAAGAAAATTTACAACCATAAACAGTGAATTGAACTTTCATTATTTACAGTGGCTGATCAAGAAAAGAAAGATGATAAGAAAGTAGTAAGCCCAACAAAGGTAGCAAACATTAAAGAAAAGAGAAAATCAGCAAATATGTTTGATTTGCATAATTCTGCAGCAAACAATATTGATTTTAATATCGATTTGGGTAAATTGAATTGAAAATTAATAATCATAACAACTTTCTGCAGATAAATTGATAAACAATGGATCAAGAGTACCAAGAGATGAAATTGATGGTCCATCAACGATAGGGCAAAGTTCTTCAGTTTTTGGAGGAGGAGATGGAAAATCAAAGTTTGTTTTTTATATTTTCAAAAAAAAAAATCAAAAGCGAAAATCGAAAATTGCAGAGGAATGTCGCTAGCAGATTATCGTCGACGAAAAGCTGAAGCAACTGGCACCTCATCGGCAGTTTAATTATATTTTTATATTTTCATCGTAAACAATTCATGTTATTTTGATAATCGACATTCATCTCTGATTTCCGAATATTTTTATTATCTTTTATTTTTAGTTGTATTTTTTTAAACAAATTTATTTCGACAAATAAACTAGAAAAAAAGATGAAAAACTAACGTAAATAGAAAAACAGATTCCTAGTATATGATCGAATAATCTCAATTTGTTTAGTTTTAAAACGGGAAAAGTTTTGAAGAATTATGACGGAATGTGAATTTTTTAATGTTTTAATCTATTTTAATTTTGCGCATTATAATTTTTGTATTAAATTGATGTAATTATACTAACTTTTTTAATTAATTAAATTGTTCTTTTGTGATTTATTTTTATCAAAACCGCATAATGAATTGGAATGTTTTAGAATATGGCAATATTTTGATAAAATTTCAGATTTCTATAATTCTCGGCTTGGTTTGGATTTAAGAAATGAGCTTTTGCTTAATGCACATTGACACGCAACCGGAAGCTGAAATAGAAAAAAATGGGTCTCGAAGGGAACATTTGTTTTTCGTGTTGGTGTTAAAATCTTACCTGAAGTTGTTCGGCAATCCAATTCTCGCAATTTTCATCACCATTATTTCGAAGAACTTTAAATGTCAACGTCTGAAGAGTGCATTGTCCGTGAGCTGAAAACAGGAAAAAATGGGAATAATTGAAAGTCAAAAAAGACCAACCCATGTCTGTAAAAGCGTCAAAAATGCAGCCCATTTCTTGAGAATTACAGTGAACAGCATTGAAGAATTGCGGGAAGCAGTTGGACGTCATCATGTACAAACCGCGACATTCTGAAATATTTAAATAATCAATTTGAGCTAAAACTTTTTTTGTTAATTTTTTTGAGCCGCTGTCGCCGTGTGTAATCCGGAAGGTTGTTGATGAAATTTGTAGTGAATTCAACAATAAAAAAAATACCGCGACGCACACACGCAAACACGCTCCAAATTCACCAACAAATTGTTATACAGTAATTTCATAGTGAGACTAGTAAAACAAAAACTGTGCGCGCGCCTTTGAATATTTTTTTCCTGGTTTATGGTTTTTAAACATACCCTAATATGTGAATTTGAAACTTTTTTCTTTTCGGTTTTTGGTGTGAAAAAAAATTCAAAAATGACGTCACAGTGTTCGTCAAATTAAATTTCAAAACAAAAGTGGGCGGGAAACCGGATCATTGTTGATTCAATTAAAAAATAAATAAAAGCGAAGTACTTAACAAATCCCGCCTCCCTCCTCTTTGCAATAACGGTTTTTTATTTGTAAATGACTGAATTAATAAATTGTGCGAGAATTGCAAAACAGTAGGCACGCCCTTTTTATTTCCTAATTAAAATGAAAAAAAAAAATAAAAAACGTCAAACCAAGTTGACTCGAAAAAATCGAAAAATAATTATTTTTTAAATTGTAATCGATCACAAGCTGTGCTGAGAAAAAAAAGATGAAAAAAATCGATGGAAACAAAAGTGAGCAAAATTAGAAATTGGGGGGGGGGGGGGGTGGTGGAGCCGAGAAAAAAAAGAGGGAAAAGCCTGAAAGGAAAATGCAGATAAAGTCGAACCTGTTCAAAACGGCGGCGGCGGAGAGGAACAAAAACAACCAAAGAAGGCCGAGGATAAGAATGAAACAATCGAACAGTTATCGATCAGAAATCAATCGATAAATGAAGAAAAATTGGGGAAGAATTTTCTTGTTTCAGAGAAATGGAATTCGATGCTAAAACAATTGATCAAGACAAAACCACCGAGGAGAAGGAAAAGGAAAAAGACAAAGAGAAGGAAAAAGACAAAAGTGACAAAAAAATCGAAGGGGAAAAAATGAAAAAATCGAATAAAAGTCGAACAAATTCTAGAATTGTTCAAGACAAATCGATAATTTCAGATGAGAAAAGTGTCTACGTCAAAAGTCTGATAATGGCACCACAAGATCCGGAAGATATTCCAGTTTTGAGCAAAAAACCCCTCAAAAAAATCGAATCTCAATCGACTTTTTTAAGGTTAAACAATCCTACGATCTACTGATGAAAACATTAGAATGCGGTCGAATGGGAGAAAAAGCTTTTAGTGTCAATGTGAAGCTTGAGCTTCTATTATCGCTGTTCGATAATGTCAAGTAGGAAAAAAAAAACAAATTTTGGCGCCGATTTTGATTTTTTTTTTCAATTCTTAATCATCGCTTTAAGACCAATTTTCATGAGTCAATCGAGTTGTGTGGAAATTGAGCCGCCAATTTATCTGTGCGGTGACACGCACGGACAATATTCGGGTAGGCCACATTTTTTTTTGGCGCAGCGCCAAATATTTTGCTTCTTTTTTTTTCTTCTCTGATTTTCAGATTTATTGAGAATTTTTGACAAAACCGGTTTTCCGCATCGCTCGAACTATTTGTTTCTTGGCGATTATGTGGATCGCGGAAAGCACAGTATCGAAACGATGGTTTTGCTGCTTTGCTACAAAGTCATTTTTCCCAATCATTTTTTTCTGCTTCGCGGTAATCACGAGTGTCCGACAATCAATAAAGTTTATGGATTCTATGATGAGTGCATGCGACGATTTCGAAGCGTCAAATTGTGGGAAGCGTTTCAGGTTTGACGAACACAAAAATCAACAAATTTCTAGTCGCTGAAAACCGTGCTATGGGGCGGAGCCAAAGTTTTTAACGCGTTCTCTTTAGTTTTTTTTTTAAAGGCGCGTTAGGAATAGTTTCTTCTTGTGGTCTCGCCGCGAATTATTAAATATGGTTTTGTTTGGAAATTTAGGATACATTTGCGACGATGCCATTAACAGCAGTAATTGGCGATCGAATACTTTGCATGCATGGCGGTTTATCACCAAAGCTGAAGACAATCGATCAACTAAGACAAATGAAACGGCCGAATTATCAGCCCGAAAGCCCGTCGCTCGAAATTGATGTGCTCTGGAGTGACCCGTCGAATTTTGTCAAAGGCTGGTCATCGAATCAGCGTGGTGTCTCGTTTATTTTCGGGCCCGACGCGTGTAAAAAGGTGTTGAACGATTTGAACATTGACCTGGTGGTTCGAGCTCATCAGGTGCGGGTGGAGAGCTTCTTTTTCTTGTGTCAAATCAAAGAAATGCTCTTCGTTCAGGTGGTTCAAGATGGCTATGAATTTTTTGCGCAACGTCGGCTCGTCACATTATTCTCGGCTCCATATTATTGTGGACAATTTGATAATGCGGCGGCTGTAATGGCGATCAATGAGGACATGTTGTGCTCATTCATTGTAAGCTTGACGCTCGCCGCTTCCAACTTCATTTTGCTTTGCAGATTCTTCGACCAAAAAAGAAGGTGATCGTTCAGAAAAAACGATTCCGTGGTTATGCAGGTCGATTATAGAATTTGCTTCGAGGGGAAAAGAAAAATTTCAAAAAAAAAAAAATCCTACCTGAACATAAAGATTCTTGTGATCCTCCATTGACGGGCTCACCCAAATCTGTGCAAGGACCGATTGGAATGAAATTTCCTAAATTTTATTGATTTTTCTGTCTTGAGAGCAGAAGGGGCGCTTGGTTTTTTCTAGAAAATTGTTTAGGAGCATGTGCGCTAGAGCGAGATTACTGCGGTGATTTGAACAAAGATTTGATTTACCAAGAGCGCACAGCGATGAGTTTGACGAGGCATCGTTGAATTGAGTTTTGAAAATGCTGGAATCCGATTGAGAAGACGTCGAATTTCGTCGCTGAATTTCCTTGTTCAACGCATTCTTGATTTTTTGGCATCGAGAATCGCAGTGATTTTTCTCAAAAAAAAATGTTTTTTTTTTTTTTTTTGGTTTGATCTGAGACAAATGTTGATTACCTTATCAGATGGTTGAATCTCAACATGATCCTGAAAGGTCTGATCAGTCGGCGAAGGCGGAAAAAAGTCGGCGAAATTTTGTGCCGCCTCGTCGACACTGTTGGCCATGAAGAACTGATTTCGACCGCCGACGTCTTCAAGAAATTTGTATTTTTGAGCTTCACTGAACTGTTGACATTGAATCAGAACTGGACGAATTCTGAAAAATCGATTTCTTGTTTGAAAAATCGAAAAATTTCTTCACTTTTTTAAACGAATGGGACTTTTTGTTGGTGAAGTCGTGACGTCTTCGGTTGAGGCTTCTTCTGGATTGATTGATGTGTCATTCTGAAGAGAAGAATTTCTGAGAATTTTTGTTGCGGTTTTTGCTCACATCAAAATCTTCAATAATTTCAAATGTTGAATTGATCAGAATTGTAATTTCCGAATCATTCAAGGATATTTGACCAGTTTGATATCCATAACCATTTTCTGAAAATCAATCGGAAAAAGGTCGAAGCAAATCGTCTCTCACTTACCAAGCTGACTCGAAGAATCAATCAATAGAAGGATGAGCCAGACAATGCTCATTTCAAATCAGGAATGAGAACGAGCTGATAAAGAAGAAGGAAAAATTTTTGTTGTTGTTGTTTTTTTTTTTCCAAGAAGAGAAGAAAATGAAACACGTAACGTAGTAAATGAGCCGAGGAGTGAGAGCAAATTAGAGGGTTGAGGAGACGGTAGAGAAAAAAAGAAGAAGAAAAGCGGCGCGCGCGCGCGGGAGCAATAAAAAAGCGCGGAAGCGGATGTTTGTACATTTTTCATTTTAATGGTCACCGAACACAAAATGCGAATTGTACAATCAAAAAAAAAAGGGGGGGGGGGGGGGAAGAAAGAGAATGGAAAAAGTTGGAAGAAGCTGGAAGTTGGAAGAAGCTGGAAGTTGGAAGAAGCTGGAAGTTGGAAGAAGCTGGAAGTTGGAAGAAGCTGGAAGTTGGAAGAAGCTGGAAGTTGGAAGAAGCTGGAAGTTGGAAGAAGCTGGAAGTTGGAAGAAGCTGGAAGTTGGAAGAAGCTGGAAGTTGGAAGAAGCTGGAAGTTGGAAGAAGCTGGAAGTTGGAAGAAGCTGGAAGTTGGAAGAAGCTGGAAGTTGGAAGAAGCTGGAAGTTGGAAGAAGCTGGAAGTTGGAAGAAGTTGGAAGTTGGAAGAAGCTGGAAGTTGGAAGAATCTGGAAGTTGGAAGAAGTTGGAAGTTGGAAGAAGCTGGAAGTTGGAAGAAGCTGGAAGTCGGAAGAAGCTGGAAGTTGGAAGAAGTTGGAAGTTGGAAGAAGTTGGAAGTTGGAAGAAGCTGGAAGTTGGAAGAAGCTAGAAGTTTGAAATTCATATTTCTCATCGAAAAAACAAAAAAAAAATTTAATTTCTCGAGATTTTTTATCGATTTTTCCTTATTTTGTTTTGGACGGCGGCGGCTTGAATTTCAACCAAAAAAAAAACGATGATTTCTGATGTTTCTGAAAATTGAAACGTTGATGAGAGACGACGACAGTGCTCAATCAAAGCGCGAAAACAATTTGGATGGAAAAAATGCGGATATTGAGAGAAAACAAATACTGGTCTTGAATGGAAGAGAGAGAGAGAGAGAGAGAAAAGGACAACAATTGAACTGGGCTCCGCAACAATTCAACCTGAACTTTTTTTTTTAAATTTTTATTATTCTCACCGAAAGGTTCTTGTTTCCTTCTTTTGTTGAAAGAAGAACAATAAAAAGGAAAAAATGGTGGGAAATTGAATTTCTTATCAATTTTCAAAAATAAAAACTCAAAAAAAAAAAAAAAACACTTTTCAGGAAAGAAAAAAACCTAGAAAAGATAAAAAGAGCAAACATTTTCATGTGGGAGGGGGGAGGCTTCTGATTGCTCAAAAGAACTTCAATATGTGCTAGAAGCAAAATGGATTGATAAGAATTTTAGCACGTGTATTCAGAATATTAATGAAGGTGCCAAAAAACTTGACATTGATTATTGATCAGCCGGTGACATCAAAGAAATAAAACATGGAATAAGGAAAAAGTTATCATTGAATGGATATGTCAATCAATCAATCAATCAATCAATCAATCAATGCAGAGCTGAGATGAGCTGAGCTTGAATATGGTTAAGCTCCGCCCATTGATAAACCCGTATTTAAGATGCCAACGGATCATAATAAATCATTATTTGTTTTGATTTTACAAAATAATTTAAGACTTTTTAGATTCAAAATTCAAGAATGGAATCGTCTCCATCATCATCATCAGAATATTCGAATTCCCTCTCATCACCATTTGTTGGTTATCCACCTCAAGAATATTTCGGAACAGAAATGACATCTTCACATTCTCATCCAATGCCATTTCAAGCATCCCAAACGGACAACATTTATCAGCAGCCGCAACAATTTTATGGATATCAACCGATGCCTCCACCACAACCGTAAGAATCAATAATTTTCTTGTTTCAAAATTTTAAAAATGTGGGGCTTTTTTTTCCAGATATTTCCCGCCTTATCCAGTTTCAAACTCCTCGTATCCTTCTCAATCAGAGATGTCGTCTTATCCACAGAATCCACCACAATATTTAGCTCATCAATCAATTCAAGAATCATGTCAATTTTCGATTCAACCACCATCGGAGTTGGAGAATAAATCGGTTGAGAAAGGTGATTTATTGATTGTTTTTCGGGAAAAAATCAATAATTCTCTTTTCAGTTCGACGTGGAGCTTATACATCGTTTCAAGTCAACACGTTGATGATTCGCTTTCGAGAATCTGACAAAATCGGAGTGGCCGAAAGAAAAGCGCTCGCCAAAAAATTGGATCTCACTGCTGAACAGGTTGGCTCCTTTTCTTTTCTTCCAGAATTCTAATCGAACATTGATTTTTTCTCCTTTTTCAGATTAAAATTTGGTTTCAAAATCGTCGTTACAAGTTGAGAAAAATGAATAAATTGAATGAAGAAAATCGGGGAAAAGAACGAAAAGTTGAGAAAAATGGATTACCGAGAATCCGGCCATACTAAAATCCAATTTTTTTTCTTCGTTTTTTTTTTTAATTCGGTGCTTTCTGATTTTTCCCGAAAAAAACAAAAAAAACGTGTGTTTTTCGATTTTGCCTTTTTTGTCATTTTTGTTTGAGTTTTCAATAAAAACTAATTGCTTATCTTGCTTTTTTTTAATCGAAAAAAATTGCCATAAAAAAACAGATTACAGTTAGTTTACTGCGTGACCCATTTAATTGAATATAAGATGCGCCTTTAATTAACTGTAAGTTTTTTTGTATTCTTGTTTTTTTATTCAAGTTTTTTTCCTATTTTTGATGTTCCATGTATCTTTTTTCAATAATTTCGAAAATGTTTATCTAAAAAAAATTTGCGCATCGTTTTAAAATTCAAAAAAGTTGAAATTTAAAAATATTTATTTTTCGACTAAATTAAAAAAAAATTCATTTGCTTTTGAACAAAATTAATTAAAATAATTATTTTTCCCAATAATTAAAAAACCTAAAAATTAAAAAAAAATTTGTTTTAGACAAGAAAATTTCGCTAAAATTCTCAAACACAGCCAATTAAATTGTTTCGAACCTCAATTTTCATCCTTAAAACTGTCGAATAATAATTTGTTTTTGTTTTCTTGCAATTCCACAAAAATTAACATGAGAAATATTATCTTTTTCATTTGCACATTTGTCTGCCGATGGTTTTTCTCTGTAAAGTTTATTCCAAAAAATTGTTGCGCACATTTCTCAATAAAGCGTGTTTTCTACTACAAAAATCAATTAATTCTTTTAGTTAGAAAAAGCAATTTTAAAGGCGCATGTCTGACAATTGTTTAACTCAACATTTGATTAGTCGTAATAACGGAATGTTGTAAATTTTTAAATTCGCCTATTTTTTCCTTGAAATTGAAGAAATGAGAAAGAGAGAAACAAAAAATGAAATTTGTGTGTCAAATCCAGAAAATAATTATGAATCATTTCTTCATTTTCAATAAATGAAGCTCATAAAATATTATTCATAATATTTATATACATATATAGACTTATATAAATATATAAATATATAAAAGTATATATTATATATTATATTTTTTAGTGTTTATTTCAATTTTTATAAATAATATAGGGAAACTTTGGTTATGTTGCCTGCCTGCCTGCCTGCATCCCTGGCAGTCTGCATCCCTGGTAGTCAGTTCATGGATATTTTTGTTTATTCAGTTTATATAAACTTGTTGGGGGGGGGGGGGGGGAGGGGGGGGAGAAATTTGTCAATGAACTGAGAGGGCCCTGTGGCTGTATATTTCTCTTTTTTATTTTAGGCGAGAAAAAGAAATTTTTCCAAATTTTATTTGATTTTTTTTCCCCTTTTTTTTCGACCCCCCTCCCCCCTCCCCGTCTCCTCATTTTTCGTTTCTTTTCGTGTTGCGTCGAGAAAAGAAGAGAAAAAATAATTTTTTGTTATCACTCGTTTCCATATGAATGATTTTAAAGATTAAAAGCTGAAATCAGGCGGAAGTCTTAAAAACATTGAGAGAGAGAGAGAGAGAGAGAGAGAATTAGAGAAAATGTTGTGATGAGCATGAAGAAATCAAGAAGACAACTAAAAACACCTGAAACTAAGAATATTCATCGTCATTTTTTTATTATTTTTAATTAAAAATGAAGAAAATTTATAGAATTCTGTCATCTGAATCCAATATTTATTCCAAACTTTTCATTATTTTTTGGCATTTTTTTTTCTTTTTCTTTTTTTTTTTTGTTTTGAAATTAAAATGACGTTTAAAAAAAAGGAGGAGGAGGAAGGAAGGGGAAGGAAGAAGCATCAATAAATGACATTGATACTTTAATGACTTTGTCGTTCGAATTAAGTGATGTGAAAAAAATGATAAAAATAGGTTTGGAGCTGAATTTCAATGACGTTTTCTTCCTTCCCATTTCTTTTTCCGCTCCTCCTCCTCTCCTCTTCTCATCATCGCCTATTTATGTAGCAAAGCAAAAGTAGGGTGACATCATCATTAACCAGGCACCCCCTTCCCCCCCCCCCTCCCCCGTCAATCGTTTTTTTTTTCTCAAAAATGTAGAAAAAATAAATTTTTGAATATTCAGAGAAAAAAAAAATTCAACAAAAGAATTGGAAAAATGTTGAATATTTTATTAATTTTTTGATGGATTAATTAATTGAGAAATTCTGAAAAAGAAGGGGAATCCTCCTCCTCCTCCCACCACCACCACCAACACCACCACCACCAACACCAACACCTTCTCCTGCTTCTCCTCCTCCTCCTCCTCCTCATTCTTCCTCTTTTTTTTTCCAACCGTGTCATTCTCGTCGCCGTTGGCTATCGATTTCTGAGTTTCGCGCGCGTGCTATAGACAACGAAAAGTGTGTGAGCATAGAGAGAAAAGAGCTCGTTTTTTTTTTGTCTGTTGCCTTGAATGTCAGCTTTTTCGTCTTCATCATCATCATCGTCGTCGTCTTCTTCTACGACGACGACGTCTAGTTTTTTTTCCTCCTTCCTCTCCTTTACCATCTCCTCCGCCTTTTTTTTTGTGTTGTTGCATCCATTTTTTGCCACTTCTTGTTCATTTTCGTTTCGTTCTCTCCCGCTATTTTCTTGCATTTTTTCCATTTTTCTTCGTCTTTTCCTTACATTTTTGTTTCGGGTCTGGTTCAAAATTGTGTGTGGGGGAGAAGTCGTTTCCTCTCCCCCTGCCGCCTCTTTCTCCAAACCCCCCCCCCCCCCGAATTTCGAAAATGAACAAAAAATGAGAAGCCAAAAATTCGTCACCCACATCGGTCGACCGCCTTCAGCTTTTCCATTCAATTTTCTCAGAGTTTATGATGGTTTGAAATTCACGATTTTGTTTTTTATAGTTTCCTCTGACGATTCGATCGATCGATTCAGACAAAGAAGAAGAAGAAGAAGAAGAAGGCTGAAGAAGAAGAGTTTCTATTGTGTGTCGTCACTTTTCCATTTGAGACGTCGTCGTCGTCGAAATATCTCTCGGCCTCTTCTAATATGAGCAATTTGAATTCAGAATTGGCTTCTTTTCAAAATGAGCTGCTGAATGAAGAACAATTGGTGACAAATTGTGTTGAATGTTTCTGTAAGTAGAAAAAAAATGGGAAAAAAATTCCAAGAAAAAAAAATGCTAATGTGAATTAGAATATTTCTCTGATTCCTCTTCAACATTTCATAATTTATTCGACGATTTTTGCGATTTAATTTGAAATTAAAACGAAGAAGAAATGTGTTAATTTGTGTGTTTTCAGATCTTAATGATGAAGGTGATGTGGATGATGTTGAAATGGCTGACGCATTATTTCTTAGTCATCAATGGCTTACAGATAGTTTATCACTTATCACTCAATTCCTCAATATTTATCAGGTTATTTAGTCGACAACAAAAAAAGAAGAGCACAAATTCTATTTTTTTTCTTTTTTTTTAGGAGAATCGAGATGTTGAACATCGAGAAGCGGTTTGTCGAGCTGTCTCACATTGGATCGAGAAATTTCCGATGCATTTCGATGCTCAACCACAAGTTTGCTCACAAGTCGTTCGATTGAGGACAATCGCTGAAGATGTGAACGAAACAATTCGAAATGGTTTAGACGTCAGCTCATTGTCAGTTTTGAAACCGAAAATTTTATTATGTTTGACATTGATTTTTCTGAGGTTTTGTTGTTCAGACCTTCGTTTGCGTGGCTTCGCGCTGTGTCGGTTCGAAATCCGCTGGCAAAACAGGTGAGGAAATGAAGACATAAAAAAAAGATTTTGAAAAAAAAATGAAGAATTTCAGACAGCTTTTTCGTTATCTTTTCTTCAAGCTTCTCCAAGTGATATTTCGACTTCGTTATCCCACATTGATTATCGAGTTCTTTCAAGAATATCAGTAAAATTTGTCTTGAAAATCTGGGAAAAAAAAATTTGAATCAAGAATTTCAGATAACAGAACTGAAACAATACGTAAAAGATGGAAATTTGAAAAGATGCCCGATGCTTGAAAGAAGCATTTCAGTGTTTAATGTAAATTGATGTTTGATTTTTTAACATCATTAAATTCTCATGGTTGGCTGAAATTTCAGAATTTATCCAACTGGGTACAATGCATGATTTTGAATAAAACAACACCAAAGGAAAGAGCAGAAATTCTTGTCAAGTTTTTGCATGTTTCAAAAGTAAAACAAAAATTCTTCTTCTTCTTCTTCAATCAATTAAGCAACACTTTCAGCATTTACGAAAAATCAATAATTTCAATACGTTAATGTCAGTTGTTGGTGGAATAACGCATTCATCAGTGGCTCGACTTGTTAAAACTCATGCTCTTTTATCAAATGACATCAAAAAAGATTTGAATCAATTCACAGCACTTTTATCAGCTCAACACAATTTTTCCGAGTATAGAAAAGCGCTGGAAGCATGCCAAAATAAGTTTCGAATACCAATTATGTAATGAATAGTTGAAAGAGAAAATAATTTTTCGATTTGTTTTTAAATTTCAGTGGAGTTCATTTAAAAGATTTAGTGGCGATTAATTGCACTGGAGCGAATTTCGAAAAAATGAATGGAATAAGCATTGAAAAGTGAGTTGGGAAACATTTTTTAAATGGTTGATGCAAGTACGCTACATTGATAAACATGAACTCATTTGAGTTTTTTTTTTCAAAGTAGTTTATTTTTAATTTGTTTTTTTGCAAAAATATAAGCCTTTTCGAGTTTTTTTTTAAAGTTTACTTTTATTTTTTTTATACGCTTATTCGAATTTTTTAAATAGCGCGGTAGTTAAATTAAGTAAAATTAGAAAAATTGTGACTTAATTATGTGAGAATAAAATTTTTAGGTTGATTAAACTCTCTAAATTGTTATCAAATTTTCTGGTTTTCAACCAAAAACCGCATAATTTACCAGAAATCAACATTGATTTAATAAATACTTTGAAGGTATAAAGCTGAAGATTGAATTGAAAGAAATTGATTGAATTTCAGGTGTCGTTAGATATTCGATACAATGATGATGATATTTACGAGTTGTCACTTCGAAGAGAGCCAAAAACCTTTATGAATGTATAAAAAAAGAAACATATTTTTGAAAAACAAAGATGAAAAGTTATTTTGCAGTTTGAACCATCGCGTGGAGTTGTTTTTGCCGAATGGGCATCCGGAGTATCAGTGGCTCCTGATTCAGCGACAGTCACAAAACATATTTCAGCAATGGTTGATGCTGTTTTTAAGCATTATGATCATGATCGCGATGGTTTCATCTCGCAAGATGAGTTTCAACAAATATCCGGCAATTTTCCGTTCATTGAAAGTTTTGTGAATATTGGTAAGACATTTTGTTTCAAATTTGTTTTTAAATCAATTCTTTATTTTGAAGATTCTGATCGAGACGGGCAAATATCAAAAGATGAGCTGAAAACGTATTTTATGGCTGCAAATAAGGATTCAAAAGATTTGAGAAGAGGATTTAAGCACAATTTTCATGAAACTACTTTTTTAGCGCCAACAACTTGTAGTCATTGCAATAAGTTGGTCAGTCATTCCCTTCTTCTTTTTTCAAAAATGTCAAATTTTTATTTATTTTCTCTTTTTTTTAGCTTTGGGGGTTGATCCGACAAGGATTTAAATGCAAAGACTGTGGATTAGCAGTTCATAAATGCTGCAAATCAAACGCTGTTGCTGAATGCCGAAGGTGAGAAGCTGAAAAACAGGAAAGGGTTTTAAATTTAACCAAGAAAAAAAAACCACGAATTATATGTAGAAAAAGTAGCTCAAACTTGACGCGAGCAGCTGAATGGTTATCTTCACCAAGAGGAAGTGTTCGAAATAAATTATTCACAGCTTGCAAGTAATTGAAATTGTGCCGCCGTGATATTTAAAACATTTGTTCGATTTAAGAAAATCGTCTCGGCCGCGAACTGTTTCATCGATTTCCACATCGATATCGCCAGAAGATCCACCTGAATGCTCATCATCGGCAAGACTAGCAATTCCAACGTTAAGAGATATTCGAACCCAATCGGAAAGTGTGCCAAGCTAGTAAGCATTTGAAATTTCTCATCAAATTATTGCGATGAAAAACCATCATTTTCAGCAAATCGACAGAAGATATAACGCCAGAAGAAGAAATGGGATTAGTCAGTTTGGCATGTGAAGAAGTTTTTGAGGATGAAATTACTGATTTATCGTCAGCAACTTTTAGATAAATTTTCAAAATATTCTGACGAGTTATTAAATTCTACATATTTACCTGCCCGTAATAACCCCTTCTGAGCTTTTATTAGTTTTAAGCATCTGTTTCTTTTTTTTCTTTGTTATTTTAGACATGTTTTATTTCTTTTACGTGTACTGTTTGCGATATTTTTGAATCATGGACATATCATTCGAGTGTTAAAAACCCTATTTTTGAAAAAAGTAATAATCAAAGTGCTTTCTTTTGATTTTTTATGGTTAATAATTTGACCGATGATCTCATTGAAAAAATTTTAACGTGTAATTTATTTAAAAATAAAAATAAAAAGTTTAAAACGAATGTTTTATTAATAAAAAAAATTAAAATAAAAAAAAACAGAATTTTTGCCGCGAAAAGGAGTGTCATCGTAAACCAACACAAGACAGCGTGGTGAGACCTGCTGCCCGCGAAGAGGTGATATTCAAAAAGGTATCATCGATGTTTTTTCCTCATTTTTAAGGTTTAATTAATCATTTTTTTTTCAATTTTCTTTTTAAAAATTTGATTTAAGGTGAAAGTTTTGAACTGTAACGAAAATGAATCAACGACCAGTTCCTACCACGAAATCTCAAATACCGCGTAAAGAAAAGTTAGCTCCAGTTGTTCCTTCAACATTGTATGATAGGGCAAGTTTTATAATTAAAAAATTACAATATTTTTCAAACTTTTCAGGAAAGTAAAGCCATTTATGATAAAGGAATATTCATGGGAAAAGGTGGATTTGCACATTGTTATGAGTTGAGAAATAAAGAAACTGGTAAACTTTTCGCTGGAAAAGTTGTACCAAAAACTTTGTTAGTTAAGCAATACCAAAAGAATAAAGTAAATCTTAAATTTTTGCATTTTTAAATTTTATAAATAATTTTTAGATGGTTCAAGAAGTTCAAATTCAACGACAACTTTCTCATAAAAACATTGTAAAATTATTCAGCTACTTTGAGGTTTCAAATTGTGTTTTTTTTTCAAATTCTGTTCAATTAAATAATTTTTAGGATACTGCAAATGTTTATATAATCTTAGAATTATGTAAAAGACGATCCTTAATGGAATTGCACAAAAGAAGAAAAGCAGTAACCGAACCAGAAGCAAGATATTTTACACTTCAAGTTGTTGAAGGAGTCATGTATCTTCATCATTTAAAAATTATTCATCGTGATTTGAAATTAGGAAATTTGTTTCTTAATGATGAGCTTCAAGTAAAAATTGGTGATTTTGGTTTGGCGACAACTGTTGAAAATGATGAAAGAAAAAAGACGTTGTGTGGAACACCAAATTACATTGCTCGTAAGTATTTGATAAGAAAATGGAAAAAAAACGTTGACAAGTTTACAGCGGAAATTCTCAACAAAAAGGGGCATTCATTTGAAGTTGATATTTGGGCGATTGGATGTATTTTATATATTCTTTTGTTCGGACATCCACCATTCGAATCGAAATCTCTTGAAGAAACGTATTCCCGAATTTGTAACAATAATTACACAATTCCATCGTTTGCATCAGCTGCCGCTTCTGGATTGATTCACAAAATGTTGAGTCAACAACCATCTTCTCGTCCAACTATTGAACAAGTTTATCACGATATTTTCTTCAAATCTGGATTTTTGCCAACTCGTTTGCCAGTCTCTTGTCTAACAATGGTTCCCAAGTTTGGAAGAGACGCTGATTTCATGGAAGAAAATGTTCCGCCACAAGAAAGTGGTGGTAGAACACCAAGGTTGGGCTTATTCTCGAATTTTTTGAAAACGATTTCTAAAATTGTAGACAAATGAATGTTCGAAAAGAATTGGCGAGTATTCCGATAAATCGTGTTTACGAAAATGCTGATAGAGAAAAAGCGCAGCAAATGGCAGCTGAGGCAACATTTCGTGAGCCGGAAGATGCATATCTTTCACAATTATATCAACAAATATCTTCATTATTCGATCGGCGGATTCCTGTGGTAAAAAGCAGAAATAAACTCAAATTTTTAGTTTAATTTATTTAGCTGGAAGAAAATGAAGCGGTTCTAGATTGTTATCAGTCACCAGAATGTCTTCCTATTTTCTGGATTTCAAAATGGGTCGATTATTCAGATAAATACGGTATTGGATACGAATTGTGTGATAAATCAGTAAAATTTTTTGCAATATTTTCCTGATTAAAATAATGCGTTTTCTTCTAGGTTGGTGTTCTTTTCAATGACAATTCTCGTATAATGATTGACAAAGCTGGAAATGAGCTAACGTATATTGAAAGAAATAACAAAGAGCATTATTTCAACATGCACAATGGATCAGTTCCACAATCATTGGTTAAAAAAAATACTTTACTCACATATTTCCGATCATATATGAATGATCACTTGTTAAATGCAGGAGAGGGCCAGCCACAAATGGTTAAAAAATCAATCAAATCCAACCAATTTTAACATTTCCTTTTTTGAAGGCTGGTGACGATTTAGCTCGACTGCCAACTCTTCGTGTTTGGTTCAGAACCAAATCTTCAATTGTTTTTCACTTGTCAAATGGAACTTTACAAATCAACTTTTTTACTGTAATCATTCATTGTTAGATATACCATTTTTCAATCAGATTATTTAGGACCATGTCAAAATGATGCTATGTCCACATATGCAGTCTGTAACATTTATTGATCAACACAAGAAAATGATGACTTACAAAATATGTAATTTTAAAACTAACGGATGTCCTCCGGTAAGTTTTTCTCATTGCAAACAAAAAAAATGTGTTCATTTGATCAATTTCAGAAATTCTTACAACGATTAGATTATGCCAAAGGAATTGTGGAGAGGTTAATGAGCAACACTCACACGAGTCGACCATTCGACTTAAAATGTTCTGAAGGAGGGATTCTTCGACCACTTCCAGTTTGTTGTCGTTTCTCTCAACCCAAAAAAAACGTTCCCAATCATTTTCAGGGAAGATCCGCGTCTGCTAACACACGGAAACCGGGAGTTGAAACTGTTACTTCAGCAGTGAGCTCAACAAATTTAAGAATGGCAAAGTAGCCTGTTTGTACAAATTTTTGTTAATTTTTTTCTTTCCATTTTCTCACCCTTCAATTTATATTGTTTTATTTTATTTACGGTTCGAAATTTTTCGTATTCCCAGCCGACAAATTTTAAAACTATGAAATCAATCAATGAATATAATAAAAACAAATTTGGATTAACTTCAAAAATTATTATTTTTATACATAAAAATTTAAAATAGAATAGCACGATAAAGCAACTTTTCACACTCGGATAGGCTGAAAATTTCGTTTTAATATTTTATAAAACTGATTGAAACAAGCTTGGCGATTATTGATCTTACTTTGATTGGGCAATCGGAAATAGTTTTGCAAAAATTAAAAACCCGTTTTTAATTTAAAAATGAAAATGAAAAAAAATTGGCTTATCGTCTCCACCATTGTATTAATCGTTTGGACGCTGAAACCGGCTCATCAACTCCGCGTACAAACCTCGAAGCTCTTTCAAGTGTTAAATTATTGAGACGTTCTTCATCGTCTCGGCTACAAAAATTGTTTCTTTATTTTTAATTTTTTAAATTTAAATTCATTGTTACATCTCTTCTTCGGTTGCAAACAATTTTTGGGTTAATGTGCTTTTTTGGTCGAGCGCATTTTTGTATTCTTCCATCAATTCGTTGGTTTTGTTCTTTTCTTCGGCACTTTTTTGATAATCATCCGTATTTTTTGTCATTTCATCCA
The DNA here is from genome assembly GCA_963572285.1 of Caenorhabditis drosophilae. NCBI lineage: Eukaryota > Metazoa > Nematoda > Chromadorea > Rhabditida > Rhabditidae > Caenorhabditis > Caenorhabditis drosophilae. The sequence continues at coordinate 2,448,471 of OY751564.1, read as the reverse complement.
GTTTTTTCGCCAATTCATCAATTTGTGTGATTGTTTTTCTAAATTAAAAAAAAAATAATAAAAAATTGAATTTCAACTGATTTCTTCACAACCTTATCATTTCAATGATATTGTAATATTCTTGCCTTCCAACTAATGTATTTTTCTCATTGGTCAACCGAAGAAATGTTTCCAACAACATTTGCTCTTCTGAGCTTCCCTTTTCCGTGTCTCCAATTTTTTCTTTGATCGCTTTTGATTGTTGCTCAACATCAACTAATCGTTCTTCAATCTTTTCTTGCTCTCTCGCTGTTCCTTCGATATCATGAACATCTTTCTGTAAATTTTTATTTCAAGAAAAAACTCCCAATTTCAGCTTTGAAAAAAACCTCCCACTGTGACGAATATTTTTTCGTTGGTGTTGCCAAATTATCTTGTGATGCTGTGATATTCTAAATTTGTTGTTGTTTTTTTTTTCGGTTTTGAGCTCGATTTTTTTTTCTGTTAATATGTTAAAGAAAAATAGAAATACGATATGAACGAAAAAAGCCACAATATCTACCCCATATCCATATTGTTTTGCCAAAACTTGTAATGATTCTCTCAATTCTGCGCTTCTCATACTTCCATATCTTTTTACTCGATCTAATGTTGATGCCGTCGATGATGACCAATTATCATTATTTATCTGAAACGCGGGGTTACAACACAACGATAAACAATTCACAACCGTTTTGTTCTTTTTTGTTAAAAAGCTTCTTTTTTTTTTTAGATTTTTACAGAATTACATTTAGAAGAGGTTTGAATTAATTTTTTTTTTTGCTTGAACAGCTTTTTCTCACCTTCGTTCCATTGCTCGATCCTCTTCCAATTGCCGGAACATGTGGCGTGTTGTATGGATCATCTGAAATAAAAATCGTTTAAGTAAAAAAAAGTTAGATTTTTAATTTTTTAGTTCTTTCAAATCAATTTTTCCCGAAAAATACAATTCTAAGCCCTTTCATACATGGTTTTCGAACCAATATTGGTGATGGATCTCGTTTTTTGAATCGATGCAAATCAACATTTGGTCGAACCAACTCTGAATTAATAAAAAAAACCACACTACAATCATTATTGGAATTTATCAAGTTACAAACCAACACGACGAAGATCATTTGATGATCCGCCGAATTTTGTCGTCGCTCGATATGGTGTCGAATTCGTTGATTGTGCTGAATATTACTAAAATCTCAAACAAATCACACACGAACACTAACAAAATTCATGCTCTTCTAGTTTTGATTTTCAGAGACGGGGCAGGAGGGATACAATCTTTACCTTGTCGATTTGCTGTCAATTTAAATGTTGACCCATCAATCGTGGCTTCTTCCAATAATTGTCTTGCTTGCTCTCTTCTCCTTTCTTCTTCCTCATTTCTTTGTGGCGTCGTCGAATTTGGAAGTGTCGACGTTTTCTCCAACAAATCTCGAGCTCGTCGCCGCAGCTCGTCACGTTTTGATGGTGACGCTTGACGACCCTACGCATTTTTTTTATTATTCAAAAAAAAAATTTTTTTTTCAAGAAACTACCGATGCCCTAATGTTTGTGAATCCTGGAGTGACCATTGTGATTGAAACGTCGCTTCGGCCAAAGCACAAATTTGAGGTTTCAGCTTCATCGTCGTCCGTAAAATCATTGTTTGTCTGAAAATATTCATTTAAAAAAAAATCTACCATGGAAAATTTTACATTTTTAACAGTTTGAGGTGTGTAATTTGTAGTGTCATTAATTTCTTGAGGAGCACTTTCTTCCTGGAAGTAAGAATTATTAAATTGAGCGCAATTCGTTTATGATCAAACCTTCACATTTGAATAATCAACAGCACTTTCCAAATCCTCAGTTTCTCTGATTTTATTTATCATGTCTACCACTTTTTGTTCGGCTTCTGATATTCCAAACATTTTTGATATTCGATGATCTGACGCACTTGTTGGTGTTGAATCTTCAAAATTTCCTTCAAAAATTCGACGAAGCCTACAATAATGTAACTTTTTCGACTTTATTATTCCGAACATTTCATTTTTTGTTCTCACTTTTGTAGAAGAAGTTCGATTTTCTTCCGATCCGGTGTTAAAAAATCAGTTTCATCTGGAGTATCACTTAAACCCATTAATTTTGCCGATGACAGGGCCTTAAAAATTAAAACTAAGTCTTTGTACAATTTTTAAAGAAAATTTTTCAATTACTTTTTCAATATTTTTTTTTCTTCCATCAACTCGATCTGAAAAATCTAAATCTGAATATTCTCCAATCAAATCTGGTCGATAAGTATGAATAATTGCGCAAAGCGCTAGACCACTTCTCCATGATTTTCTAATAGAAAAATTATTTAAAACCAATTAAAAAAAAGAAAACCAACGTAAAATCAATAATTTTAATGTTGGAATATCCGGACGTTATTCTTTGACACCACGTTAAAAGATCTTCTCCTACGATTGGCTGAGGAATCGAATCACGAGATGGCGCTCTAGGAGAATGAGATCGTCTGAAATCGGTGTTCAAAATAATTTTTTTTTTTTGAATTTATGAAAAATGAACTAACTGCCGAGATAGTGAACCAGTATTTAGTTGTGAACTATTCATGATATTTGTCGATGGTGTGATTGGAATTGGTCTTGAATATGAGTCAACTTCAAAAATGGCAGTTGTTGAAGTTTTTTCTTCAGTGCTTCCTCGACTTTGTTTTGTGGCTCCATCAATTTTCCCAGCTTTTTCAGTTTTAATCGCAGCTGATTTTTCTTCTTCAGCTGTCACTCTCCATAATGGTCGAACTGGAGACTGAACAATTACAAGAGAAAAAATGGCTCTGATACCTTTAGCTGGTTGAACATCATCCTCTTTCTTCTCAATTTCTTTGGGTTGATGTGGTGGAATCGGTGGAGCTGTTTGCATTCTGATCACAGCATCCGATTCATCAATTTCTATATTTCGATCATTTTGACACGTTGAAATTGATGATTTCTTGCTAACAGAATCTCCGCTGAAGAATTTTATTGATAAATTTTTGTTTTTCAAAAACTGAATAGATCCTGTTACCTGATTTCTTCAATCAACAAACTTTTTATAATAATTACAATTATTGATTGCTTAACAGCTTGATTTAATGGCAATAATTTGAATTTACAACGATTTACTGTTCCAGATTTGAATAATGTTACATTCATTTCAACAGCTGCAATTGGTTTTCGAACTCCTTTTTTATTTATATAATCAATAACAATTGTCCATTCTTTGTAATGATATTTATCTTCCTCATCATTAACATTATAAAGTGTTGTTATAATATCGATTTTTTCTGGATTTTCTTTTAACCAAATTGCAACATGTTTTGATGATTCTGGATCAGGTGAATTCCACTCTCTTATTTTTGAAGACACAACTCGTTTTCTGAATTCCAATTTATTTTTGAAAGTTTTCTTTGAAACATTTTATTTACCCATGTTCAAAAGAAACTCGAAACCGTTCTAGTTTTAATGTTCCATCAGTTATTAATAATAATTCCTGAAATTATATTAAAAATTTAAAGAAATTTTTGTAAGAATTTTCGAACTTACTTCTAACTCGATGGTGAATCTGAACTTGGCACCTCTTCTATTGTTATTAAACAATTTTCTGACTAATGTTGTCATCTGAAATAATTTAATTTTCAAAAGAAGAAAGCGAAAAAAAAGAAGAAAATAAATGAATATGACCGGAAAGAGATGTGTTAAAACAAAATGAGCAGAAAAATGAAACAAAAAAGAAAAGAATGCAATCCTTGGGGGAGAAATGGAATGAAAATAGAGAAGAAAAAAAAACGAAGAAAACTAGAAAAAAGAGCAAACGGGAAAGAGACGAATAAAAATTGCTTTTTTTCAAGGCTTTTTTTTCAATGATTAATATTGGTTTACAATTTTTCAATGAAAAACACTTTTTTTTTTCTTTTTTTTCAAATTTCATTCGTTCGTTAAGAATAGAACATTTAAAAAAAGAAGAAGCACTTAGTGATAAAGAACTTGATTTAATTTAAAATTATCGATTTTCTGATAACTGACGATGCATAAAGTCAATAATTTGATTTCAAGTGTTCGCAAGGTGTATATCAGCTGGCAAGCACACAAAAAAGCTTTACACTGTTTAAAGATTTGAGTGGTTTAATAGAATTTATAAAGTTTAAAAATTAAACTAAATATATAAGTTATTAAAAAAAAATGTAGAACGAAAAAAAATTTAATAAAATTTGTTTAAAAATAAATTCGGCCAGATATTAAAGGCGCACACATTTTTTAAGATTTTAAAAATAGTTCGGAAAGATTTTTCTCAAAGCAAGAGCTGCGCCTTTAATAAATTAGTTATTGGGCATCACAAACTTATTGATTTTATATCCATTTTTCACGTTTAAAGTATTGAATTTTAAAGTATTTAATATTTTGAAAATTTTAAACGTTTAATTTGATTTTTAAAAATAATTTCTATAAGTTTCAGATTAAAAAAGTAGTTTTAATAGCTCTAAATTTAATTTTTAAAAAATTAAAAATTTAATAACTTTATTCGAGAAATTCGCTCCTTAAAAATTTTAAAATGTTGCTTTTGTTTTTTTTTTAATTGCATTAATTTAAAAAACAAGAAAACATTTTTTAGAATCAAACAAAACAAAGTTACCGAACTCATTAAAAAGGGAAGAGTTTACCAAATGGCCGAACAAACACTATTTCTCTTCCATTTAAATCCACGTTTTTTTAGTATCGTATTAAGTTCAGTTTGATGTTCGTCTCGATAATTTCCGAAAAATAAAGTGAAACCATTTTTTATAATGAATATTCGAAAAGCAACACCGTCACGCTGGGAAAGCTATCGTCAAGTTATAACTGCTGTTTCAGCTTATTGGTTAGTCTCAAATTTGTCGTTTCTTTTCAAATAATTTTCTATTTTTAGGGTTTTCTCAATTGGACTTGTGTTTCTAAACAAGTATTTGTTATCCAATGTTAAAGTACTCATTTTTACAAAAATTTGAATATTTTTCAAAACTATTTTTCAGCTTGATGCTCCCCTTTTTATTACGTGGTATCAATGTTTCGTCACAGTTGCTTTGTGCCTTCTTTTGAGCAATATTTCAAAAAATTACAAACTATTCAAATTTCCCTCAATGCCAATTGATGCTAAAATCAGTCGAGAAGTGAGATTTCATTTTATAAATATTTTTTTTTAATTTTTTTCAGATTTTACCCTTATCAATTGTATTTGTTGCGATGATATCTTTTAATAATCTTTGTCTGAAGTATGTTGGAGTTAGTTTCTACTATGTTGGAAGAAGTCTGACAACGGTTTTCAATGTGATTTGCTCTTATTTAATTCTTGGAAACAAAACTACTGCTCCAGCTTTAGGATGTTGCGCCCTAATTATTTTTGGTTTCTTTCTTGGAGTTGATCAAGAAGATGCATCAGGTAGATAGCATTTTTACGCAGTTTTTTCTCTTATAAGGTTCAATTAATTTTTAGGATCTTTATCATGGACTGGAGTCATTTTTGGAGTTTTAGCTAGTTTATCTGTGGCGCTCAATGCGATTTTTACAAGAAAGTAATGCTTAATAAATTTTGAAAAAAAAAACAAAACCAGTTTTATTGAAGAGTTTTACCATCAGTCGGAGATTGTCTTTGGCGACTAACCATGTACAATAATCTCAATGCTTTAGTTTTATTCCTTCCTCTCATGCTTTTCAATGGCGAATTCGGTGCAATTTTCTATTTCGAACGCCTTTTCGATTCAACTTTTTGGGTTATGATGACAATCTCTGGAATTTTCGGTTTTATGATGGGATACGTGACTGGATGGCAAATTCAAGCAACATCACCATTAACTCACAATATATCGGGTACAGCCAAAGCTGCTGCCCAAACTGTTATGGCAGTTCTTTGGTATTCTGAACTGAAGACTTTCTTGTGGTAATTTTAACTTCAATTTTTTTTGTAAACTGTAGACTTTTAGGTGGACAAGTAATTTTGTGGTTCTATTTGGATCTGGAATGTACACATATGTTCAAAAACGAGTTATGGACAAAAATGCAAAAAGTTCACCAAAATTAGATGAGGTGAAATTGATTGGAAAAAATGGAGATGCCAATTCTGAATCATCGATCTAGATTCAATTGTTTTTTTTTGTTGCTATTAATTAAATTAGTTGTGATACTATTTAAACAACTTTATTTTTTATGTAAAAATTGTTTTAACCAACAGTAAACTGTGAGACCATATGAAATGAAAAGTTAAAGTTATATACAAAATTTAAAAAAAAATTTGTGAAAGTTTTATCCTCCAAAACCATAAAGAGTTCTTCCTTGTCTTTTCAAAGCATAAACCACGTCCATTGCTGTAACAGTTTTTCTTTTTGCATGTTCACAGTAGGTGACAGCATCACGAATAACATTTTCCAAGAAAACTTTAAGAACTCCACGAGTTTCCTCGTAAATAAGACCAGAAATACGCTTGACACCACCACGCCGGGCAAGACGTCGAATCGCTGGTTTTGTGATTCCTTGAATATTATCACGAAGAACTTTTCGATGCCGTTTGGCTCCTCCTTTTCCAAGACCTTTTCCACCTTTTCCACGACCAGACATTTTTGTTTAATTAATTTTATTGATGAAAAAAAAAACGAAGAAAACGGAAAAGAAAGGAGCATAAATACTAGAGACTTTTTATTTATACTCTTCGTCTTGGGCGGAGTCAGTTTGCGCCACCACGCTGGGACACTTGTTTGCACTGAAAAAAAGCAAGCCAAAAAATGTTGACTGACGCAAAACGAGAGTTGAGAAAAATTTGCAGAAGAACAACCATTTGAGCATTAGTACAGATTGGAGGAATTTATTTAAGTATCGAAAAGGTTTTGACAAAGTTACAAAAAAAAACAACATAAGAAATGGTTTGAGAAATAAAGACAAAAATTAAGTTTGTTTTGAATCACCGGTGGATGAAGAAGAATCTTGTTGAGCTTCAATTTTTTCAGAAGTTTTAGTGGCCGAAGCTTTGTCATCAAGAATTGAGTTGAGTTTTGAATTAGTTGCAGCTTCCAGTGCTTCAAGTACAGATTCCTCGAGTTGAACATTTGGACCGAGTTGATTTAAAACCTAAAGAAAGGAAAAATTGTTGAAAACAGTTTAAAAAAAGTTTTAAATAAAAACCTCTTGTAAAACATTTGAGAATTGTGATTTCTCCAAAGCAAACTTTTTGTTACTTTTTGATGACATAATTCAGAATACAAAATTATAATTCAACCAGTTTCCAACACTTGGCTAACCCTTACAATTTTTTCCCGCCATTTTTGTATAATTTCAATTGAGCAAATTTTCTATAATGTGAAAAAAACCAGTTTATATTGTTGCCACAGCGGGAAATTTACATTATGTTAAAGCGAATAATTAATAAATAAGAAAAAAAAATTAAATATGTAAAATAATTTATTTTGAAGACGTGTATTTGGTTACTGCTTTGGTCCCTTCAGAAACTGCATGCTTTGCTAATTCTCCAGGTAAAATTAATCGAACAGCCGTTTGAATTTCACGCGAAGATATCGTTGATCTTTTATTGTAATGAGCTAGACGAGAAGCTTCGGCTGCAATTCGTTCGAAGACATCATTAACAAAGGAATTCATGATTGACATGGCTTTAGAAGAGACACCAGTATCTGGATGAACCTATAAAAATTTCTAATTCAATATTTTATTATTTAATTCATTATTCACCTGTTTCAATACGCGATAAATATACACCGAGTATGATTCTTTTCTTTTATGACGATTTTTCTTCTCTCCTTTTGGTTTCTGCGATTTCGCTGCTTTTTTTGCTCCTTTAGCTGATGGCTTTGGCGGCATTTTAAATTGAAATTGATTGAAAAAGCAAATGAAAAAACTGAAAAACGAAATAAAAGCGCAAGTCGATTTTGAATTTATTTAAAACGCGTGCGGTTGCTCCGCCCATTTGTAACCCGCCCCCTCCGCGGAGGGGGCTAACACGTCAACCGCCCCAGGGTATAAATATTCTTTTCATCGTAAATTTTCAGTTTTAAGGCGTTTTTTGTGGTTTTTTCGAAATCCTTGTTGATTTTTCTCAAATCGAATTTTATATTTGTGTTAGTAGAAAAACTTGTAGGCTAAACTCTTCAAAATTATGTATTTATTACAGAAAATGTCAGGACGAGGAAAAGGAGGAAAAGCAAAAACTGGTGGAAAAGCCAAATCTAGATCATCACGAGCGGGACTTCAGTTTCCCGTTGGTCGCCTTCATCGTCTTCTTCGTAAAGGAAATTACGCTCAACGAGTTGGAGCTGGTGCACCGGTAAAAAAAGATCAAACCTTTTATTTACTTGATACTTATTTTTTTTTCAGGTCTATCTTGCAGCAGTTTTAGAATATCTTGCTGCAGAAGTTTTAGAATTGGCTGGAAACGCAGCGAGAGATAACAAGAAATCCAGAATTAATCCACGACATCTTCAATTGGCTGTGAGAAATGATGAAGAGTTGAATAAATTATTGTCAGGAGTTACAATTGCGCAAGGAGGTGTTCTGCCGAATATTCAATCCGTTCTGCTACCAAAGAAGACTGCTGGTGAAAAAGAATGAATCTGTTAATTGACATTGTACAATGAATTTTTTAATCTTTTTTTATTCGCATTGTATTTATTTATTTAACTTTTTTTGTCATATTCAATTCAGAAAAATCATTCACTTAATGCAATAAGTAATGATTTTTTTGTTTTTTGCTTTATACTCGGAATATTAAAAAATAAAATTATTAATTATCTTTAATTAAAAACTAAATCAAAAATGATTAAAACATTTTTTTAATAAAAGTAGAGAGTATGAAGAGTTTAGAGAGTTAGGGGGTTACACAAAAACTAAACAGCAGGCGACGTTGTTGAGTACGCAGAAATGCTTGCGCATTTACGGTGCTTGTTGTTTTGTATTTTACTTTTTTAAAACTATTTTTAGTCGTTTTTTTAATTTTCAAAATTAAATTTCAACTGTAAAATTTTTAAAGAATATATTGTCCTAAAAATTTTTGAAAAAAATTATTTTTTTAGAAAATGAGCGACGATGAAGATCAAAACCCTTCAGACGCCACTTTATTGTTTGCAGATCAAATTCAGGAAGAATTCAGAAAGGCGTATCCGTTAAAAAGAGAGACTGAAAAAAAGCGTCAAGAGCTTTTAAAAAAACGATATACGCCAGCGATTTGTAAAAAATTAAATTTCGATGACACAATGTCCGAGAGTTGTAAGCTTTGAATAATTTTTTTGTCGAAAAAAGAAATTCAATTATTTCATTTTAAAACTTTTCAGTTGAACAAAACGATATTTTTGGAAAATCATTAGAACAATCCCAAAGAAAAACGATGTTTTATCAATCAGCAAGTGGGAAATTTAAAACAAGTATTCGAGAAAAAGACGATTTTCTCAATGAAATCGAAAAATACCGAAAGAAAAATGCAGAATTGGAAGCTGAAATGAAAGCGCTGAAACGAGATTTCGATGAGGAAAAAGCATTGGTAAATTGTAATTTATTTTCAAAATAAAAACTATTTTCTAGATGAATATAAATCTCGAAAATTGGAAAGCTGTTGGTAAAAAATACTATTTTTGGTATAACATGGCACATTCTCAATTAGAAGAAATTAAACAATTTGTTGAAAACAATGGCCATTGGGATAATCCCATTGAAATTGAAAAAATCAATAAAATCGGAAAAACATGCTTGAATCTTTTGAATGATGTCGATTTTTCTAATGGTATCAATTTATTCTTGGAAAATGCATTTTTTGAATTGAACAATTTGCAGAATATGTTGAACAATTAGCCAACGGAAGTGTTTTGAGCTATACTGGAATTGAGTTTGAAGCTAAACGAGAACCTTCATTGTCGAAAGAAATTGTACGAGGAGAAGTTTTTAATTCAACAAATATTGGAGAAATGAAAGGTATTTTTCTCTTTAAATTCGTCATGGTTGAAATAAAAAATTTTAGTAAATGAAACAACAATTCTTAATGATACCAACGCATCTTTCAATAGCACCGTTCAAGAGGATGCTTCAATCCTTACAGTTGGAGAAAGAGCCAATCTTTCATCGATTGATTATGAAAAAGATGAAAAAATTCAACGATTATTGCTAGAAAATAGTGTTTTGAAAGATCGATTAAATGTTTCAAAAGGGAGAGCAGAAAAATCGATGATTTTTGAAGAAAAAAATCGAACATTAGAAATGGAGAAAAATGCGTTGCAGAATAAATTGGATCAAACTTTTGTAAACTTTTTTTCTTGAGTTTTTCAAATTTTTTTTTGTTAAATTTTAAGGGAGAAATGGAGGCGATGCGAATTGGACAAGCGAGAAAATTGTTTTCAATTGAAGAGTCGACGTCACCTGCGGAAAAATCATTAGATAAACCTGGAAAGATCCTGCAACTTATTGATCGAATCAATGGACTTGTCGCTGAGTAATTTGTAATTAAAAATTAAAAATCAAAATTTTTTATTTTTTTAGAAATGAAAAACTTAATAAAGATTTTGAAGCAGCCACATCGAGATTAACAAAAGTGTCAAGAGAATTGAAAGAATGGTAAGCATTTTCAGAAAAAAAATACTAAAGCTACCGAATATTTTCAGTGAAAGAAGAAATTCTCATCTTGAAGATGTTTATGCTGATCAAATGAGCAAATCAATGGCGATTGAAATGTTTGTAAATCAAAATCAAAAAAGAAGTTAAAAAAAACTTTTTACAGAGAAAGATCTGAGTTGGCACAAAAACTCAAAGAACGGGAAAAAGAAGTTGAAGAATTGAATAAAAAAATTCTTGAACTTGAAAATTCAATCAAATTTACTGCTGCTGCTTCTGCTTCTGCTCCAGCTTCGGCTTCTTCGACATCAGCACCTCCGACTGATGCAGGAAATACAACTCAAATACTCCATATGCCACAAAATCCGCTCGAAGAAGCATATGCCGAATTTCAATCAGCTGAAAGTCGGAAGCGAAAATTGGTCAGTTATAAGCTGGATTTAAGAAAAGAAAAAGGAAATGTTATAAATTTAGAGTGAACTAGGAAATAGTGAAGACGGTGAAGCAAAAAGAAAGCGAGAGCAACTTCTAGAAGAGCTCGAAGAAAAATTGACAATGTGTCAGCGAGAAAAAAATATAATTGAAGAAAGTTATAAACTTCATAAAGATTTGGCATCAAAATTCAGGTTTGCAGCCAACTATTCAAAATTAAAATCATAATTCTGTGATTTTCAGACAAGTTTGTGTTGCTTTAACCGGATTGCAAATAAAATTAAAAGATGCAGATGAAGGAATTTGCTCAGTACAAAGTGAATATGAAGAAAACAGTGAAAGACAATTTGTCTTTAAGGTTGATCCTCATTGATTTTTATTTTTATTTACCAAAAATCAATAATTTTTCAGTGTTTTTACGGAACAACAAGAATTGATATGCTTGATGTTAATTGTGCATCATCATCTGAAATGATTCAAAAATGGGAGCCAGTTATGAGAAAGTAAGCAGAATTCTATTCTTTTTTTAAAAATAAAATACAAAATTGCAGATATATCGGCGAACGAAATTCAATTCCAGCATTTCTGGCAGCAGTCACACTTCAACTCGAAAGAGAACGACAATTTGATGAAACAATGCATGAAAGAACGCACACATTCAGCGTTTTACATGAAGATTGATCGATCGATTGATTTATCAAATGATACGAAAATTGTGAACACACATTTTTCAGTATTTTAAATGAATTTGAAAAAATGATGCAAATTTAATTGTTCTTTTCTTAAATATCAATGTTGTTTACGAGTAATTTAAACAATAAATTTAAAAAATCAAAAATAATAAAATTAAAACAATAAATTCCGACTTAAATATCGGTTTCAACATTTCTTATTCTATCTGAATTTATTGGAAAAATGTTTGATTTTATTGCTTTTTTAGATGATAATCAGTGACATTTCATACACATCAGATTTTGTATCAATTTATCAAAAGGGACTAGAAATTAGCTATGAATTGGTAAATGAGAAAAAAAAGGAATTCAAGGAAAGAATTTTTCAGAATGGAAAAAAACGAGTTGAAGAGTTTAACTTAAAAATGGGAAGTGTCGCGATTCTTCTCTTTCATAGAGAAAATAAATCATTTTTGCTTGTAAAACAGTTTAGGCCAGGTTTTATTTGGATTCGTTTTTCTTTTTTTAATTATTTGACCAATAATTTCAGCAATATTTACGTCAATTGTAACACAATTGCCGGAAAATATGGGCAAAGAATGGAATGAAATTGATTTTAATAAATATGATATTGAAATTGGGTACACATTAGAATTGTGCGCTGGTTTAATTGATAAAGTTTCAACAAGAAAAAAACGATCGATAAAAAAATTGGTGAAAACATTTACAGGCTGGTTTAAGCGCTGAAAGAATTGCATGTGAAGAAGTGGCAGAAGAGTGCGGTTATAAAATCGAAGAAGCTGATCTTGTTCCAATATCGACATTTATGTAAATCAAAATTTAATTTTAAACGAAAATAAGTCAATTTTCAGTGTTGGAAGTCATCAATCTGGAAACACTCAACACTTGTATTATGCTGAAATTGACGAATCAATGAAAATCAGCGAAGGTGGTGGCAATAATCATGAAGGAGAATATATTTTCAAAGTTTGAAACAATAAAAATTCGATGTGAAAAGAAACAAAGAAAAAACTGGAAGAATTGAATTTTCAGGTTGAATTGCCAATCGAGAAAGCGAAGGAAATCATTTATGCGTCGAATAAAGACGAGTTTGCTGATATCAAAGGTCCGCCCGGTGTGATTTTTTCGTTTCACTGGTGGTTTTTGAGACGAAACGCGAAAATTGTAAAAATAAATTTGAAAAATTGTAGCTGAAGAGAGACAAGAAAAGGTTTTAGAACGAATTTTTGAGCTCAACAGAATCGAACTACAAATGGACGCCGAACAATCGACAAACCATATCAAATATCAAATTCTCGGAAAATTTTGATAAGAAAAAGTATGGATACGATCCGAAACGAATGATTTTCTCATTGAATGGACACAAAAGAACGTGGGATTTGGCATTAGGCCAAAATTCGGTGACTTGCATTATGTATGATTCAAAAAATGAAGAAGCATTATTTCTACAAACATTGCGACCACGTAAGTTCCAATAAAAATAGAATTGAGCGCCAAATTCAAAATATTTTGAAAATGTTGATTTTAGAAGTTTTTATTGGAAAATCGCGAACAATGCCACAAAATATCAATAAAAAAGTTGAAGAAATTGATTATAACGAAACAAATCCTGATTGGTTGTACACATTGGAATTGCCAGTATTAAAAATCGATAATAATAATAATGAGAATTCATTAGATTATGCGTTGAAACTGGTCGAGAATGTAGGATATCAAGTTGATAAAAATGATCTAAAAATCATTGCAAAAGTTGTGTGAGTTTTTCTTTCTTTTTAATAAAACAAATTGGTGGCGGCTCATCGCTTTTTCGCTTTTCAAAAGAAAAAAATCTGCAAATTTTGTTGAAATAAAAAATCTAAAATTAAGGCCAGGAATCGGACAGTCTGGAGATGTTCAATACATTTACTTTGCTGACGTAAAAAATGCGACAAAAATAAACGTAAAAGAAAATGAGAAATTTGAAGAGGTTGAAAATGAGTTGAAAGAGAATTTTTTTCTTTAAATTAAAATTTTTCAGTGTCGTGTTAAATTTTCGTTACTTCCGGATCTTTTTCGACAACCGTCACTTGGACCTTCAACTTTATATTTCGCAATTGGATATATTATTGAAAAATTCCATAAATAGTTTTTAAAAAATTAATAAAAAAATTTTGTTGAATTGAAAAATAAATGAAAAAATTGATTTTGTTAAAAATCATTCAAATATTTTTGTTAAAAAAAAAAGAAAAAGCTAATTGAGATTTAAAACATAATTCAGAATGTCATTTCCATCATTTTCTGTCAGAGTATTTTGTCGGATTCTGTATCAAGCAAGGTCACAATCACAAGTTATTAAAGTCAATTTTTTGTTTTGATTTCCGTCTTGAATTGGTATTGATTTTCTTCAGGTGAAAACAAATCCAATAAATGCAATTGCGTCAACAAAAACATCGAATTCTGCTCAGCAGATCAAAATAATCGAGGAAAAGCGATTGGAACATTTAATGGGAGAAGAAGAAGCGAATCAGAATATTTTGGATCAATTTCTAAAAACAATTGATGAACCTTCAGTCGTAAGAGAGAAAACAAAACATTTCTTCACTGAATAGAATTTATTGATTTTAAGGAGACAACGATGGAGCCAATTAAATCGTCAGAAATTGCAGAAGCCCGAAAACGACGAGCAGAGACTGGTGAAAATGGCAGAAAAGGAAGTTCGCAGAAATTGATGATTTGATTTGCAGGAAAAGGAACATATCGAAAAATCGTGTACACGAATGGAGAACTAGATGGAAGCCGATTAGATGAGCCACCGTCACCGTCAAATCCGCATCCGTTCGATCCGAGCGTACTGCCACCGATTCATTCGCACACCTTGTTGCCGTTTGTTAATTATTCGCCAATACTAAGATTTCTAGTCGATATTGGTGTCGATTTGGCTGAAATTGAAAATACGTGTAATATTGGGAAATATTTGATGAGATTGCAAATTGAGGATGTGAAAGAAAAAGTCAAAAATTGAAGAAGAAAAAATATTTTTGAATTGATTTTTTTCAGATTGATTTATTAATGGATACAATTGGATTTGAAGATAATGATGTTGGACCGTATTTAACACGAAATCCATATTTTTTAATTCAAGACGTTAATGATATGAAAACGAGATTGAATTATTTAGAAATGAAAAAATTTAAAAAAGAAGAGCGAATGAAAATTGTTAAAGAATACAGGTTTTTCAAGAAAAAGTAAAGGTTTTTTTCTATTAAATTCTAAAATTAAAGATATTGGTTGAATTGTAAAATCGAATTGATCGATTCAAGACTAGGATGGATACAGCAGAATTTTGGATTAAGTGCAAAATTGACAAGAGAAGTGATTGTAAAAGAGCCAAGAATTATTATGTTTGGAACTGGACCATTAGAAGTGAAATTGATCAAAGATTTTTAATCTTTAAAAATGTGTTTTTTTTTCTGCAGAGACTTGTAAAAATGATGCTTAACGAGTTGAATTTTAGTAAGCAACAATTGAAAATGTTGGTTATTAAAGATCCGAGATTGTTTATGATGGGTAAAAGAATTTTTTTTTAAAAAATCCACTTTTTTTCCTTGAATTTTCAGATTCAAAAATAATATCAAAAACGTATCAATTTGTTCGTGATGTAATGCGAATCAATAATGAAACAATCATCGAAAATCCATTAATTCTTCGATGCTCGTTAAGAGTCATCAAATTAAGACATGATTTTTTGAGAAAAATTGGACGCGCCAACTATGAGCTCGTCGAAAGAGAAGAATCGAAAACGGATGAGACGAAAATTGAGGAGAAAACTGGAAAGGAGATGAGAAAAATGGTGGAGTTGATTAAAATTGAGGATTTTCTGCATCCAAGCGATGCTGGATTTGCGAAATTGGCGGCGAAAACCTATCCGGTGGCTTATGATCGATTTTTGAGAAATTCGTAACTATTTTTATTGTTTTTTCTTTTGTTTAAAAATTGAATAGTAATAGAAAATCAATATTTTTTGCGGGTATTGTTGATCCAACAATTAATTCATTTTGAATGAAATAAATTAAATTTAGGAAATTTATTTGAATATTAAATACGCTCTATTGCAAAAGTATAGGTCCTCCCATGAAATTTGCGATATCGAGTGATTTTCTAAGTTTTGAGACAAAACAAGTTAAAAATCGGATAGAAATCGTAAAATTAATGATAGAAGCGTAATTTTATTTAAAAAAAATAAATTCAAAAATAACAATTTTATGAAAAAAAAGGTTTGAAAAAAATGACATCAGAGTCGGCTTGGCAGAGAGTCGATCAATTTTTGAACTTTTTTTCCAGAGTTTTGCCGTTGCCTGGTATTGCTTTTTCTTTTTTTTCTGCTTTTCATTGAGTAAAAAAAAATCGTGTAAAAACAACCAGAAATCGTCAAAATCTTGTTCTAATCAAGCTTTTTCATGTGGTCAAGGGGTGTTTATTCTTGAAAAATCGACATTTTTGGGAGATCGTGGATGGATTTACACGTGAATTGTTGATAGAATTGGAATACAGTGTCGTGCCGGGACCAAGATCCGAATAAAAATTGAAGAATTCAGTAGAAGGTGTCAATGGATTTGATAATGAAGAGAGACGAAAACCAAAGCTTCACCATTGAAAAACTCGGCAGGTCAAGAAACGATGAGATGTTTCGTGGGAGAATCAAGGATCGGCTTTTGATAAAAAATGAGGAAATGAGAATTGAATAAAAAATAATTTGGCGGGAAAATAAAAAAAAAATTTTCAAATTTTTTATTCGAAATTGATAATAAAAAAAAAGGTAAAGTGATAATGTATTTATTTGTTATGAAAAAAACCTGTTTATCAGACCTCCTTCTCTTCCTCCCCCACCACCTCCTCCTCCTTCTACCCCTTCATTCTTTGATTTTCTTCAATATTTCTTCTATCCGTTTCTCAATTTTTTTTTTTGATTTGCAATTTCTTCGGGGCTTGATTCCCGTTTCAACAATCATTGTCGGACGAAGAAGAAAACAGCACCACGAAGCATGGAAATTCGACCGATTCTCTATTATGCGGCCGAAGGAAGCGCGGTAAATTGACGATTGGTAGAGGCATTTCAGAAGGCAGAAAACAAGAAGCTTCCAGAACGAATTCGAGTCGAATCTGAAGAAAATGGAAAGAGACGGCAAGAATTGGCTGGAAGACAAGGATGAAAAGGGCCGAAACGTTCTGTTTCATGCGGCGATCACGGACAATTTGAAGAATTTTTTGTGCGTCATCAAGTATGGCACAAATTGCAGTGACTTCCCGTGTTTTCAGCAGCTTTTTCTAGACGAGCTTCATTGAAGATCGAGAATCTTCTTCAAATGGTTGACAATTCGAATGCGACCGTTCTACATTGGGCAACGCATTTTTCATCGATCCGGGTTATTTTTTTTGTGATCAAAAAAAGATTTTCTTCAATTTTTGGTTCGTTTTCAGATAATCAAAGAGATAATTTCGATATTTTCTGGAAATCCAGCCTTGGTCATTCTTGCCAAAGACAATGATAGTGTGAGCCCGTTGCACATTGCTGCAACAAAATCCAACTCGAAAATTCTGAAATTATTCATTGAGAATTTGAAAGCTTCCGATGATGTTTACAGCATTGCACAGGATAAAAAAGGCCGATCACCACTTCATTATGCAGCTTGTAAAGCGAATATTGAAAATGTCCGATTGATCATTGATACGGATATTGATTATCCAGAAGCGCCAATTTTTGGCTTTCCTGTTGATCAGAGAGATCGAAAGGGAATCAATCCATTGATGTGTGTGGCTGCAATTAATTTACCGCAAGCTTTTCCAGTTGTAAGATTGTTAGCGAGGTATGTAAGTGCGCTCTATTGTAATTATCGACTTTTTTGCATTCAAAAACATTAGAAAAAAGCCGGTGTCAATCACAAAACAAAACAAAGATGGAATGACGGCTCTTCACATCGCAGTAGCTGCTCGAAATTTGCCGGCGATCAAAATATTGATTGAAGAGATGAATTGTTCGGTGGATGTGAGTTCAGATTAAGAAAAAGCTGAATTTTTGACGTTTAACAACTTTCAGCTGGCCGATTGTGATAGTCGAACACCATTGCATTACGCCGCTGAGCACAGCTATCCCGAAATTGTCCAGTATTTACTATCAAAAGGAGCACGAAACTCAACGAGGTTCGAATTTGTCTAGAAGAATTGAGAGGAGAGAAAAACCGGTTTTTATTCAGGGACAAGCACGGTGTTACTCCTGCGCATTATGCGGCTCAGTTTAGTGTCGAATGTCTTAAAATTATTTTCACTGAAAGCAAAATTACGGTAATTTTCAAAATTCCATTTCCAAATTTTAAAATTCAATATTTCGCTGCGTATCAACGTTTTATCTCGAAAGTTACTGTAGGGATACGCAGTTAAATATTTATAATTTTAGATAATTTCAAACATTTTTCAAAAAATCCCTCTTACAAGGTAAAGAAAAAACGAAGCTTCGATTTAAAAAACATAGAGAGAGAGAGAGAGAGAGAGAGACATAGACAACGTGACTGCGTTGCGGTTGGCGAGCGTTTTTCTTCCCAAAACTTGATTTATTGTCATAGAAATGAACACAGTTCCAACTTGTTCAATAGAGCGCAATTACTAATGAATTGAAGCGCGAAATTTGAAAATAAAAAGAAAGCAGATAAAAAATAAATTGATAGGACGTTGAAGACGAAGAAAAACGATCATGTCTGATGTGGGCGGTGTGCGCCGGAAACGTCGACGTCATCAACTATTTGATTCAACGAAAAGAGGCGCCGAATCGAACGGCGACCGACAAAAACGGCTACACGGCTCTTCATCTGGCCGCAATGGTTGGAAACGAGAATATTTGCAAAATTCTAATAACGCAAGGCTGGAACAGCGAAGAGCGCGACGGTGACGGAAATACGGCGTTGCATTTGGCAGCTGGAAGAGGACACACCGACGTCTTGAGATGTCTCGTCACTTCGGCTGCAAATATGAGACCATTGGATATGATTAATCGGACGCCAGTTTTTTGGGCGTGTCTTGGTGGGCAATCGCATACTTTACATTGTATGATTAAAGAGCTTAGCTTTGAATGGAGAACACCTGGAGGGTAATTTTTTCTTACTTTTTTAACATTTTTAATAAAAACTCTGATGAAATTGCGCTCTATTGAACTACATTTCTCTCAAAAGTTTCAGAAAATTTAGAATTTTTAACAAAAATCTTTAAAAAATTGATAAAAAAAATTCAAATTCTAAAACTTTGTGAACAAAGCCAGTTCGATAGAGCGAAATTTCATTTACAGAAAAAAAAATTTAAATTCAAACTTTCAGAAGTGATGTCCGACCAATTGTTGATTCTTATGGTCGAACTCCATTACACACAGCGGCGTATTCTGGATCATCAGCTTGTATAAATGTTCTTTTAAATGTAACAAATCAAAAATAAAAAAAATCGATTTTTTTTTTGTTGAAAAATTAATTCAAATTTAGATTGAACAAGAAGACAATTTTTTGAAGTCACCTTTAGTTGGATGGCGGGATCAGGAAGGTTTGTGTTAATTCTTACAGAAAATGACACAGCTCACAATTGTGTTACAGTAGTTTTTTCTAACCAAAAATTCAAATTTCTTTTTTCTATTTCAATTCCGTTTCCGATTATTACAGTATCCCTATTTCACTTTAAGACCAATATGAGTTTAATATGTTTTAGAATTTAAAAACTCAAAATATTAAAGAATTTCAGAAAAATTTAAGGAATAAAAATTACAGGAAAAACGGCTCTTCATGAAGCGTGTATCGCTGGAAAATTAGACTGCGTTTTATCTCTTCTTAAAGTTGTTTGAATAATTAATTAAAAAATTTATTTGAAACAAAAAAATGTTCAGGGTGGAAGTGCAATAAATGCCATTGATCATTCAGGAATGACCCCGCTCGATTATGCAATTGAAAATAAACATAAAATTGTAACTGAAAAATCAATAAAATTAAATTCAAAACAATTTTTTTTTAAGATTGTTGATCATCTGGAAAGTTTGGAAGCTTTTACGTCAGTTCAATTGAGAACCACCGCTGCGATTGTGATTCAAACATTTTATCGAAAATATTTGGCAAGAAGGAAACAACTTCAAAGTGTTTATGATTGATTCAAACTTTTTTTTTTAATTTTTATCCGTTTTTGATTTAAAAAATTTATTTTTCAACCAAATTGAAGCATTTTATCACAATTTGAAGCATTGAAAATTGTTAAAATAATAGACAAATCTGTTCACTAGAAATGCGTCAGCACATTATTGTTTTGACGCTTTTGATAATAATAAGTTTCCTTTTTTCACAAAATTTTTATTAAATTTTTAATGTTTTTAAAACGTTTTTATTAGTTAAAAATCAACAAAATTTGTTTATTTGTTTGTGTGCATTTAGCGATGAATTCAAAAAAGTCCCCAGCTAAACAAAAAAACCCAGCTGATGGATTGAAGGTGAGAAATTTTCTGATTAAAGTGTTCGTTCGGTTTTTTGTTTTGCACGATAAATTGTTCATTTTATAAGTTTAGTTTATGTTTTTTTCAAAATTTTAATTTTTTAAAACTAAAAAGCACCTTCAACACTGTCTTTAAATTATTGTGGTTATTAGAAAAAATGCCATGAAAAAAGCTTTATCTTTAAGCAAGCATTTGAAAAATTATCAAACGAAGTGAAAAATCTCGGGATGGTTCTTGGAGTTCAAGAAGAAAGTTCAACATCCTCAATAAAGTCAGGAACCGAATCGAAGAAGCCAAAAAATGAAGCAAAGCCAGTTGTTGACAAAAATGAGTTTGTTGTAAGTTTTTTCATTCAAATTTTTATTCATTAATTTAATTTGTTGCTTTTAAGAAAGATATGACACAAGAAGAAAAAAAAGCTCAAAGAGCATTAAAAGCAGCACAAAAAAAAGAAAAAGGTTATCATTATTAATTTGAAGAAGAATAATTTAAAAGTAATAATTTAGCTGAAGCGGCCGCTGCCAAAAAATTGTCTGCTGGACAAAATCCACAAAGTCAAAAACAAGTGAAAAAATCAAATGAAAAAACGGAAAAATTGTAAGTTTTTATAGTTTTGTAAAAGGAATCTTATATTCCATTCAGAAACGCCGAAACATCTTTAAAAAAAGAAGAAAAATCGCCAGAAGTAGAAAAATTGTCAAACGGAATAAAACAATTGAATATCAAAAATAATTCTGTGAAAACTGAGAAAAAAGAAGTAAAATCAGTTCTAAAAGCACCAAATAATCAAAATAAAGGACATACAAATGGACAATCAAGAGAAGTACAATTCGGTAAAATGATTTATCAAAAAAAAAGTTTAAAAATTCCCAAAAATTGCAGATCTTCAAGCAAATACAACCAATATTGTTAATTTGTCCGATTCTGAAGACGCTTTATTGTCATCTGTTCCAGAACCTCCAAGTAATTTTTAAAAATGTTTTTAAGAAAAAAAAATACGAAAATTTCAGTTGTTTCACTGGAAGACGCTTCATCAATTAGCCATGTTTTTCCCTCATTTTTAACGCTATTTGCAAGATGTGATAAAGAATTAATAAGCGATTTAGATCAATTGTGTGAAGAATTTATTAAGGCATTCAGAGAGGTAAAAATTCTATTCAAATTTGAAAAGAAAATGTTGTTGGTTTTTTTTTAGTTTTTATCCGATTGGAAAACAAAACGAATCCAAGAAAACGGAGATCCAACAACATTTGGATTTGATTTAGAACAAGCGATTCGACCACAATTGGCATATTTAACACAAAATGGTCGATGGCCATTACCATATGCACTTGGAAATATTGTAAGACAATTAAAGCGAGAAATTTTACAAATGAAAGGAGAAACAACAAATTTAAATAATTCACAACAAGATTTGAATTTAACCCAATTCGAATTGTTAGATGAATGGCTGGAATATTTGCTAAAGGTTTATCAATATAAAAAAATGCTTTCCTTTTAAAAGTGTGAAAAATGTTTTTCAGTTAAATTTTGAGCCAGCTTATGACGCAATTTCATTACATTTGTGTGCAAAAATGAAAAATGCAAAGTGTGTTTTAACATACGATTGGTGTCCTGTTGTCAATCATGTTCTTCACTCATCAATGGAAAAATATCCAGATTTAAGAGTTTGTTTCGTTGATTCAGAATTGAATGGAAAAGGTGTTCGACATGTGAACTCATTTATTGAAAAAGGATATCGATGCCAATATACAGATCTAAAATCGATTGGATTTGCGGTTCAGCAAGTAAGAAAAACGAAAAAATGAAGTTTGACGA
This sequence comes from Caenorhabditis drosophilae, assembly GCA_963572285.1. Lineage (NCBI taxonomy): Eukaryota > Metazoa > Nematoda > Chromadorea > Rhabditida > Rhabditidae > Caenorhabditis > Caenorhabditis drosophilae. The sequence goes on along the minus strand of OY751564.1, from coordinate 2,426,440 downwards.
ATTTTATTCAGAGTTCAATGGTGATTCTTGGATGCTCAGCAATTTTATCAAACGGTTGTGTTGCAACAACAAAAGGAGCAATTCAAATTGCATTAACGGCAAAAGCGTTTAACGTTCCCGTTTTGGTTTTGTCGCAATGTTTTAAATTTGTCGACAAGGTTAATTTTGATTATCTTGAATTCAATTTATCTGAACCCATTAGGGGGAAATTGTCTAATCGATTGGAAAGTAATTTGATCACATGCCTTATCTCAATTTTTGAGAGAAAAAAAGATAGGAAAAATTCAATTTTAACGAACTCTTGTTGAAAACGTGTGATTTTAGAAAAAAATTGATATCAAACACTTAAAAAAGAGAACTGATGTTTGTTATTTATTTATTAGAAAGGAAAGTTTCAAACAAAGAATATTTTCAAATTCCAGGTTCAATCATACACTAGAATGGCTCTTCTTGGACGAGAAAATGTTGAATTGTTACCATCAACGCTTGTAACTGCAGTTGTAACGGATATTCGAATTCTTCCACCAACTGCTGCACCAGCAGTGCTTAAAGCAAAAGCTCTAGGATTGGATTAATATCAAGTTGAATAATATTTAGATATTGACTGGTGTAATTTTACTTTTTCTCTTTTTCTTGTCAATGGGTATTTCTACTTGTTTACCTGTTTTTGTTGTTCTTCTTTCTACCTACTGAATATGTATGGCGTTTTTCAGATTGCAGTTTGTTTTTTCTCAAAAAATATAGCTTAAAATGTTTATTATTTATATAAAAAATATTTATAAGTCAACAAAAAGAAGAAGAAAAAGGTATGCAACCCGCGTTTAACTAAAAAAGAAATAATCTATAATCTACAATTTATATACAAATAGACAAAAACCGGTTTGAAAAAAGTCAGAGGAAATAGAAAAGAGAAAAAATGAAAAGTGTAAAAGAGGAAAATAATTGAGAAAAAGACGAAGAATTGATTAATTGTGCTTGAAGAATTTTCGGATGCGTCTGTCCAGAACTTTGGGCAACAACAGTCGAATCGGAAGCTGATTTTGGCGGGTTCGATGGTGTTGGAAGACGATACGTTTTGATATCGGAACAAACTCGAGGCCATTTCGAGACGACATTGGTGTCAAGAGCCAATTTTTCCATGCTGGCAAACGATCTGAAAAAAAAATGGGAAAGATTGAAGTTTGAAGAAAGAACAGCGGGGAAATAGAATGAAAAGAAAACCTTCGAGTTAAATCGATGACAAGATTGGCGGTTTCAAAATCGCAAGAATGAGCGATCGTCGGAATATCGCAATGAAGTGTACAAGTAACATATTCACAACCCTGTTCCAGATATTTTTCAGCTTTTGATGTGTCGCCACCCAATGCAAGATTCTTGAAATTGTTGGCCATCGAAGTGATCGCATCATGATGTGGTGTACACGTCTTCACGCAATCCTTGTTCGGCTCAATTTTCGACAGACACGGAAATTTGTTACGAATTGCTGAAAGATGAGAATTGGCTTTTTGATGACGCTTATTTGGTGCTTGATACCATCAAAATTATAGACACAGTAATGATCGATAATTTCAGCGCTTCGCATCAAAAGCTGATGCAGAAATCCTGGAGTACATTTTGATGCGCAATGTTGAAAATTGTGATAAATTCTGAAAGAAAGAAAAAAGTGAATCAATCGATTATCGATTGATTTTAAGACGAAATCAATTACTTGCAAAATGTCTCGAAAAATGTTGTATTTGAAAATGAGGTAAGAAAATCATTATAATTAAGCTGAAAATATTGGCAGAATTAAAGAAAACTCATCTGAAATCGAACCTGAATCAATGATGCTGCCTTATCCTGTCCGATCTGTGATCGAATCTCATCCATAAATGTGAAGGCGCATTGACCGACGCACGAATCAGCCGATGAATTATTGGAGTTTGGTCTGAAAAAAAAGACAAATTCGAATCGAATTCTTTTCCGTTGCTCGATCGTCGAACTAACGCGACAGTTGGAATTGCAATATCCAATCGATGAGAATTCGGTACGGCGTGATCCAAAGTGAAAATCGGCGAGACGAAAATTGAGAAAATCAAAACGAAACAATTTCGGCGCATTTTTAGGCGATCTAAACAGAATCGGAGAAAAAAAGGTTTCGACAGGTAGGAGTCGATTTGAAATTAGAAAATGGATGAAGAAATTCGTGCGCCTATTTATTATTACCGATAACAAGTTGACAATTCATCACGTAGCATCATTCTTCTTCTCCACCCCCACTCACCAAACATCGCCGCCTCTTTTCTTCTTCTTCTTTTTATTTTTTTTAACCACAATTCATTTCATTGTCGCCTACAAATTGAAGAATAATCGAAACAATAAAAGAAAAATAAAAAAAAAAGAGAGAGAGAAGAAGACGAAGAATGATGATGTAAAAAAGAAGTGAAAAGAATTACAACACAGGAAAAAAACAGTTTTATTTATTTGATTTCCCCATTGTCTAAATGGTTGATGTTTAAACTTTTTCTCATCTAAAAATTGTGTTTATGAATAAAAATTACACAATTTTTGAGAAGATTTCGATCGAATCCCATTTTTAATATCATCAACGATGGGAACAAAACAGTTCAACCACCAGCATTTTTAGGCCCCCGGTTAAAAAAAGGCAAAATATTTCGCTGCGTATTTCAAGAAAAGTGTTGACTGAGTATCAAACGAATTTGGCTGGGGATTTATTTGTTGGCTGATTTTTACCTTGGGAATTATTTTGGGGAAAAAATTCTAATTAGATAAATAATTTATGGCCTAAAAACACAATTTCAGCCAACTTTTCCCCCCAAGCTTACGTAGAATAATTTATCGTTTTTTTTCTGCAATCACGCTCTATTGAGAATTGACGTTTGAAAGCAAATTTAGAAAAAATTTTCGAACAAGAGCTCGATGGAAGATGATGAATACGAAGAACTGGGTGGTGCTGACATTGGTGGTGAAGATCATTTGATAGTTGAGTACTTTCCACCTTCTACGAGCTTTTGTGAGCAATCCAATGTTGAAAACATTGCCACGAAATTCCAAAACTTCTAGCCGTTTCACAATTACGGTTTCTTTTAAAGACAGTTAAAAAATGTGTAATTTCTCGTGATTGTGTATGCATACTACAGTACCTAATGCCCTTTTATTAGGGATGCCATTTTAATAGAGGAAAAACGTACATATTTATTTATTTTTTTGAAGAAAGCTAAAATTAAAAAATAATAAAAATGTCAATATGTACAAAACGAAAATACAAATTTGCAGCAAAAAGTAAAATTTAAGGAATTTTAAACATTTTTTAATTAAAAAAAAAATAAATTGTTATTCTTCTATTAATTGATAATAGCTTAATTTGACACATGAATGAGTATTGAAGGATGTTTGTTCACAAACATGTCGAATCGGACATAAACATGTTCGACGTCCTGATATTCGACAGGATTCATCTAATTGACATGCTGAAATTGACGTCTTGAAAATTTGAATTATTAGACACAGTTGACCTATTGTTACAGTATGCTTAGATAAATTTTTCTTCCTCTCTTTCTCTTTTTTCGTTTTTTTAAATTGTGTTTGCAGCACACAAGTTTTATATTTTTTTTAGAAAAAAAAAAACAAGACAAAAATAACCTTTTTTTATCGCAGAAACTTTCTACAGTATTTTAGAAATCTGACTTTTTAAAGGTGCATAACATGTTCTACTTTATTTGGTCTCAACACTTATAGTGGGTATTTTATTGACTTACTTCCGATTGGGTGTCGTGGAATTTTAGGTTTTTTTCTCATTTCTCTAAAATCCAGAATATTATTAGTGGCCAACATTTTCTGAAAAAAAAAGCAATTTTAAAGCTTTAATTTCGCGCCAACTTCGTTTAAAAGCGATTTCAAATTGCAAAACTTCGATTCGTTGATTTTCTCGGTTAAAATTGCGATGATTGAGCCTGAAAAAATGAATAATTGAATTATTGATTTTTAAATTAAAAATTTCGATCCAACATTCAATATTTTCAAATTTTGATTCATAGACGGATTTTGAAGCAGCTCGAAAAAAGATTGAAAATGTTAGAATTAAAATTACCACAAATTTCATAATTTATCTGAAATTATCTGAAAAAAAACCATTTTTTGTAATAAAAATAAAAATAAAATTGCAAAGAGCAGAGAGAGAGAGAGAGAGAGAGAGAGAGAGAGAGAGCAGAGTACAATGAAGCTTAGATAGAAAAGCACCAAAAAAAAAAAGATTAAAAAAAAAGAAAGGAAAGGAGGCGGGAGGGTGGAGTGTTGTTAGTAATTCATTATCAGGCTGCTCAACTGACCGGGTTTCCTTTTTTTTTCATTTATTTGGAAGAAGAGAAGGGGGGGGGGGGGGGGGAAAGGGCAAGGGGGTTTTTTTTTGGAAGAATCTCAAGATTTGTCATCGACAATTATTGAACCGCTTCTTCAACCCGCCCCAAATTTAAAAAAAAACACATTTTTTAGAAGCTGACGACAATGACGTTGCTCATCACAAAATATTATTGAAGAATGAGAGGACGATTGACGAAATATTTGAATTTTATCAATTTGCCCCACAAAAAAAAAGTTTGAAGAATTTATTTGATGATAAAAAAATTTTTTTTGTTTTCCTCAACTTTTAAAATTGACGTCACAAAAATGTGACCAATTCGATGTAGAAATTTGAAAGCGAAAGTCGGAATAATACAATGCAAAGTAATCTCGCTCCATCGCACAACTAAAGTTGCCCTAAAGTACCACTGTTAAAGTGCGTATCACATCGCATTAGCAACTGAGCTGATACTCAGCGAAATTCAAGTGTGCGCTGGCGCACAAAATCTCGCTTGAAATTTGTTGGTTCTCCAGGCGAGGGAGAGAGAGAGAGAGAGAGAGAGAGAAAAAGACGATGAAAAAATTCACCAAAACATTTCAGTATCTTGCTCACTCTCCTCATTTTCCATTATGTCTCATCGGTTGACAATCATAAATGACAAAATAATCAATAAAAACTGATAAATTTTTCGGGGCTCATTTGTCGCCTATTCTTTGAGAAATGCAAGTGACAAAATTTGTTGCCAATCAATTAAAATTTCAACGATTCACCGAGGATCCGCCGTATGCGACAACAAATGGAGTCACAATTGTTGATGTTCAGGTTTCTTTTCTTCCCCCCCCCCCTTTTTTAAACATAATTTTTTAATAAATCCAGACTTTTTCCATAACATGAAACCTCGGCCAGGGGACTAGTTTTCTTTTTGTTTTTTCTCTTCCATTTCATAAACCTCATCCTTCGCTCCCCCTCATTCTCAACTTTGATGTGCAGGTTAAAAACTGGTTACTGTAGTATGTAGTAGTCAATTCAAAAAAATTTGCTTCAACTAAACGTTTATATCGTTTCTTTCTGAAAAAATTAGACGGCGCGAAAATGTTATTTTTTGAATTTTTAAAACGAGCATTTTTCAAGGCTGACATTGGATTTTTTCGAATTCAATTAGTGCGAGAATCTCAATCAATCAACGTGAAACTTGAAGAAGGAAGTAAATTGGTTTGGCTGAAATGCGGAAAAAGCTGAAAACTGAACGAAAAAATGAATTTCAGGCGGCGTTTTATAATTCCAGATTTTGGCACGAATTGGTGACGGCCAAGAAAATTGATTTGAAAACTGCACGGTTTTTGACTTCTTTTCAGGTTTGTCGATTGAAGAAAAAATGTGAAAAAAGAAAAGAAAAAGAGCAGGTGGCGGATTCTGAAACCAATGAGAATCATTCTATTTATGTGACGTCACATCGAAGAGGTCAACCAAAAAATGAATTAAATTTGGACGAATTGGAACAAGCTGCCACACAAATTGCACAACTTCATGCGCTTAATCCGACAATTGTCAATAATCAGGTTTTATCGATTTTCTTATCAACAAAAAAGCAAATATTTTTTGTTTAGTTTACAACCGCGGTAAAAGAAAACTTTCAAAACATTCGGGTTTACAAAAATCGAATTCTCAATGAGTTGTGCTCAATTTTACAACTTTCTTTAAGCAATGAACTATCGAAATATTTTCACAATCCAAACAATATAATGGAAAAGGTTGGAGCATTTTTAAAAATTAAAAAAAAAATTATTTTCGTCGGGTTACTGTAGCTCAAGAAATATGTGCATTTTTTCGTCACTGAACTAACACCGAGAAAGTTAATTAAAAAATGTATGCAAAGCATACGTTTTTTGTTATTTTTTAAATTAAATATTAAAAATTTTTAGTTTTTAAATAAATAATTTATTTTTAAAATTATTTTTTCCTAGCTCCACCTATTGGTTGATCATTTGAAAGCGACGAATTCCTTTTCCCAAGATGAAGAAGAATTTCCTGTTATTGTTCATGGAAAATTGACATCAGAATCAATGCGATTTGATAGTTCAGGAAATTTGGTGGAAATTACTGAATGGGAGGTAAACTTTAAAATCTTAAAATTCAAAATCAAGAAAATTTTAAATTTTTTCAGAATATTCATCTTGGAAATCCAGCCGAAGACCTAACTCATCTGATTGTTTCGTCAGCCAGTAAGGAAGTTCGACAAAAGAAATTCATGAAAATATTTCATAAATATTTTTACACTTTGGTTGATATTAAACCGCCAAAATATCAATTGCCTCATTTGAAACGATGGTTTAAACAATTTCAAGCTAAATCGGTCATTGATGGGTAAGAAATTTCACAACAAAAAGAAATTAATTCAACAATTTTTCAGAATCGAACGATTATTATTGATTTTATCCGAATCAGAAAATGAGCAACATAAATATGATTCAGCACATCGATGGGAATCAGCCCTCGAGGATTCCTTCGATTTTGTTACTGGAAATTATATGAGTGATGATGAGCAAGTTTTTTTCTCCACATGATAAAGATATTTCTCTTCTTTTTTTGAAATACACTTCATTTCTATCTATTTTTTAAATGCTTTTATAAGAAATTTAAGTTTAAAAATTTATTTTAAAAGTTCTAAAAAAATTAGAAAAAGCTAAACAAAATTTACAGTTAAAACAGCAAATAATTAAAGCTTCGAAGTAGAGCGATCTCTCAAGAATCGTCTCAAAATCTTTCCAGCCGCTGATTTCGGAATCTCATCAATAAATTCAACGCCGCCTTCAAGTTGTTTATAAGCCGAAACTTTTGCTGAAAAATTAAAAAAAAAAAACGTAAATAAAAATGAAATTGAAGAAGAAAAATACGTTTGATGAAATCCTTGACTTCTTGCTCTGTTAACGATGGGTCGGCTCGAACAACAAATGCTTTTGGCAACTCGCCAGCTTTTGCGTTCGGTATTCCGATGACGGCACAATCGCGAATTTTCGGATTCGACAACAAAATATCCTCCAATTCAGCTGGTGGAACTTGTAATCCTTTGACTTTGATCAACTCTTTTAATCGATCAACAATGAATAAATTGTGATTCTTATCCAGATATCCAATATCACCAGTGTGAAGCCATCCATCAATCACTGTGTTTGCCGTTGCTTCAGGTCTACCCAAATAGCCAAGCATCACAGTTGGTCCTTGAACACAAATTTCACCGCGTTCACCAATTCCTTGTTCTCTATTTGTTGCTGGATCAACAATCTGAAAACAAAAAAATACTGACAATGCGCTAAAAAAAGGCGGATTGACGTGTTTGGAGTAAAAAATAGTTTCATTCAAAATTTAAATTGAAACGCGCGGCGAACCTTCATAACAAGATTCGGCGCCAATTTCCCGACACTTCCAAATGGTTGATCGTTTTTCAAATCAGGCAAATGGCTGGCCATCGAGCACTCGGTCATTCCGTATCCTTGTTGAATATATTTCAAATTCGGATATTTTCTCTTCAACTCCTCGATCAAATCTTTGCCAGCCGGCGCGGCGCCAGCCATAATAAATTGAATCGACGACAAATCGTATTTGGCACAAATCGGATGTTTCGCCAGAAAAACCATGATTGGCGGAACGAGACAAAGAATTCGAATCTGAAACAGAACAACGAAATTCAGTTGTTGATCGAGCTGACTTCATTGATCAGACCTTATAATTCTGAATTGCTGTCAGGAAGTTGTTGGGCTCAAAATGGCTCATAACAATGCCAGTAATTCCCTTCAATAAACAATTATTCAATAATCCAAAACCATAAACATGATAGAATGGAAGGAAAAGTAGAGCTTTTTCTTGATAATTATCCCAATTTGGATCGAGAGTATCCAAATTATGAGTTTTATCAATTCTAAAATTATCAGCTTTTATCGATTTTTTTCCTGAATTATCGATTACTTACGATAAATACATGCTGATCATTGATGAAAAATTATAATGAGAAATCATCACACCCTTTGGTGGACCAGTTGTTCCACTAAAATATTGATTGATTGATTGATTGTAAGAAAAAAGAAAAATCAATCAATAAATTTGATATTGATCACCTTGAATATGGTAGAACAAGAAGATCGTTATGAACATCAACTTCAACATGTGGAAGAGCTGTGATCTTTGTCGAGACCACATCGTTCCAGGAGACGACACCAGCCGGAAGAGACGAGTTCGTCGGACGTGGAATCACAATGATTTTCTCGACGGTTGGCGATTGTTTGACAGCCAGCAGGACTTTTGGCAAAAAATCCTCATAGGTCAGCACAACTTTTGCGCGAGAATCCACAAATTGTCGTTGAAGCTCATCTGAAAATCAATCGATAAATCGAAAAACGGCGAGGAAGGCGATGGAGCAACTATTTACAATCGGTAAAAAGAGCCGATGCTCCAGAAATTGCACCGCCACTAAGTGAGACTCCTAGAAAAAAGGAGGCGTAGTGAAAAACGTTTGGCAAAACGACAGCGGCAACATCTTTCTGAACATTGGTTTTTTGTTTAAATTCAGCTTCAGAATTTTCAACTCGTCAAAACCTTGAAACCGATCGAGTGCAAATAGGTGGCGATGGCAAAAGCATCGCGTCGAAGTTGCTCATAGGTGAGCACATAGTTCGGATTGTCGCCGCTTATCTGAAAAATGATTGCTGTCACGTCTTCATGTCAAAATTCTTGCCGCCCTTACAAACGCGATTTTATTTTTGCCATCCGCAATCGTTTTGTCAATCGCTTCCAGCACAATTTCATAGTAAGGACGATTATCGATTTTCACTGGTGGATATGGCGAATGGTGCGGCATCTGGACAAAATCACAATTTTCGATAATTTTTCAACCCAAAAAAACAAAAAACAAAAAAGAAGAAGAAAAATAATCAAAAATGGTCTTCATACGATTCTGATAACAAAATTATATATACAAGAATAGGTCATTCGACTACATTGTAGTCAACTATCAAATTAGTCTTATAAAATGACACAAAAAGATATATTTTAATAGATTTTGGGGGGAAAAAATCATTTTTTTTTATTTTCAAGACAAAAATGGCCGGAAAAAAAACAAAGAAAAATGAAAGAAAAAACGTTTCAAGCATTTTTCTGGAAGATTTTCTTTTTTAATCAGTAAAAATGATATTAATAAGGACCTTGAATGATGTATTTAATGGTTATCAATTTTGTCATCTCCTGTTTCAATATTTGATTGGTGATAAAGAAAATATTTAAAATTTGTGCGTTTTTTTGACGAAATTTTTATTTTATTTTACATTGGTTTTCCAGCAGGGAAAATTTTAGCAAAAAAATTTTCTTGTTTCTTTTCGAGAATTCTATTTTCCTTTAAAATCTGCAGTCGACAAATTATTGTTTCAAACTTTTTTTTTTTGAAAAAAAAATTGATAAAAAATGTCAAAAAACCAAGTTTTGATGATAAGAAAATGGAATCAAAGTCTGAAAAATTTTTATCACAAAAATTAGACAAAAAAAATTTTGTGGAAAAAATGTGATTTTTTATTTTTTTTTTGATCGTAATTAAAATGAAATAAATCACGAATAAGTCAAATTGATGTTTCCTAATTTTTTGATAAAAAAAATGTTGAATCAGCTTGTCATTCGAATTGTGATTACAAATCCTCCTTTGATATTCAGAAGGCATCTGAAGAATTCAAGGGTAATTCTGGAGCTTCGTTTCATTTCTTTTCTTTTTTTTTACTTGGAATTTTCTTTAATTCGAACAATTGTTTCAGACTTCAGAGCATAGGTGAATCCACTTTCTTCAATTACAGCAAAAGTGTTTTCCTGGAAACCAAAAAAAAAAAATTTTTATTTTATTCCAAGAATTCCAGCAAAAAAAAACCTGTAACCAGATGATTAATTCAACAGATCCACTTTCAAGATCATAAGATCCCTCACCAAGCAGCATAACTTCTGTTTTATATTCTGGAGCACCATATATTTTCACTGGACCATTTCTCAATTCGCTGATGTGATCATAAATGAATTCTTTTCTATTGATTGGCTGTGGTAGATCGATCCATCTTGGTTCATAAGGTGCAGAACACGAAAATGTTCCTTTCCCGGGCTTTCCTTGAAACAATTTTTTGAGTAAAATTCTTCGTAAAAACAACAATATGGAAGAGAAACCAAGAGAGAGAGAGAGAGAGAGAGAGAGAGCGGAAAACTAGGCCATGCCAAAAAATGTGAGAAAGTAACATGTGCCATGGCCTAGTTTTTTGCAAATCTGTGCTTCTCTTTGAGTGTAAATGGAAGAGTAAAAAAAGCAAAAATTACCAGTTTTAAATTCATTCGAATTATAAAATTCCTTGATTAAAGGTGGAAGATCTTTAACGACGTCTCTCAAATAAAACCATCGTTCAAAAAGTGTCACATTTGAGGATCCAACAAGAAATCTGTACGAAAAAAAAACAAGTGGTGGGCGGGGTTTCTTTACCATCCGATTACCTGACGCAATCGAACTCAGTGTTTAATCGTTCTCTTTCCACCACCAAACCAATTGAATTGGCAAATCGTTGAGGTGAGTGCTCAACTCTGGCTGGTAGCATAAACATTTCTCCTAAGTTTCAAGATTTTTTTAAATTTTTTTTTGAGCAAGAACGCTTCTTTTTTTTTGTGTTTTGCAAACGCGCTCTATTGAAATGTGTCAATCGTCGTACTTAAAAAATTGTTTGAACATTTCAGAAAACATATTTGAATTACTTTTCGGATTTTAATAAATAACCGAAATATTTCCAAGTTTATCAATAGAGCGCAACTGCAAAAAAAAAACGAAGAAACAAAAAAAAACCTTGTTTTATTACAAAATCGCGAATTTGTCCTTTTTCAATCACTTTGAGAATCATATCTCCCTTTCGTTGAAAAAAAAATTCTTCTCCTTCTTCTAAATGAAAATCTTTTCTTTGATTTGGACCACCAACGAAGAAAACTTTCAATTGATCCGAAAACCTGTGAAAATATTCTTCGGGTTGAAGGTACCCATTGTGAATGGATGATGCAAGTACGCTTCATTGTAAAACTCACTTTAAAATCTCTTTTGGCCAATTTGCTCTTATATTTAAAAAAAAATTTTATTTCTAGAATAATCCGTGCGCGGCTTGCAAAACACGCGCATTTTTAGGACAAAAACCCTAAACTCAACGTGCACTCTTTGCAAACTTATGCTCCGCCTCTTTTTTACGTCTTTTCTTTAAAATTTGAAAAATTTTCAACTCAAAAAAACAGGAAAACGGATTTTAAATAGGAAAGTGATTTTGGTAACCAAAAATTTAAAAGTTTGGGCTTATTTTAGTCCTCCTTTTCTCCCACTAAACAGGCTCCAAGAAGTAGAAAAAGCCTTATTTTTTGTGCATTTTGAAGAAAATAAAAAGCCGCCTTGTCAGTTTTTTTCGAAGACAAATTTTTGTGAGCACATAAGATATCTTAGAAGCTCACAAACAATTTTTTCCATGGAAGAAAATAAACGAAAACCACCTACATGCATTTATTACAAACTGGCGGTGAAAAATCATCCTGATTGTCTTTCAACCATTGCGGAATCTCAATTGCTGTCACTGAAGTCATCGAAGAGAAATTTGTTTTCTGAAAAATTCGAGATGAAAACCGGTAAAGGCAAAAATCATGGGTAAAAATTTTGATTTGATGTTGGTGACGAAATGCGAAGAAAAGAAAACGATCAAAATCGACGGCTTCCGTTTCGATTCTTAAACCTCTCTCGACTTTTTATTATGCAATGTTTAATCAATAATCATGATACATCGTATCATATCTTCATGCCTATTTGTATCTTTCTTTTACAACGTTTTCTTCTATTTCTTTCTTCTTCTTTTTTTTTTTTTTTTTTTGTTTTTTGGACAATTTCTACCCGTTTATTCTTTTTTTTCTAATTCAAAATTGTGTTACAATCAATGTGACTGGAAAACCTGAGAACAACTAAAAATTGTAAACGGGCGAAAAATTAGGAAATTATGATTGGAATTGGAGATTTTAGATTTCGTTTTTTATCCGTTGGATATATGAAAAACATTGACAAGAGAGATCCATCCATACAAAAGAAGATCGTGTTGGCTAACTGGAATTCATTCAATGTTTTAAGTAAAAGTTCTAAACAAGAATTATATTACCAGCATGTAAAAGTCATCGATTCCAATACTGTAAATAATTGCATGTAATTCCATTACCCATGTGAAAACAACTGGAGCCAATGGAACAAAATCAATGCATTTTGAGCTTACAGCTCTATACTAAAAAAGAAAAAAAAAGAAAAAGAAATTTGGAGGTATGGGGAATTGAACCCCAGACTTCTCACATGCGAAGCGAGCGCTCTACCCCTGAGCTATACCCCCGACAATAAATATTGGAGAGAACAGGGAAGACCTTACTTACGATTAGATAGGGACAGACGAGCGAACCAGCAATTTGAGCGGTTGATGCGATCCGACCAGTGAACTGCAATTAAATATTTTGGTAGAAAATTTTTCACCATTATTAAGGAATTTAAAAAAAAATAGAAATTTTCAATTTTAAATACTTCTTTTCCATCTTCATCATTCATATTTCCAATGTATGCGAAAAGCAACAACATCGCTGCCGAAATTGCACTGATCAATCTAACAAGTTTGCGCTGAAAACACAAACTTTTAATTTAAGAAAAATTCTAAAACTTGCTTAAGCTTTAACCTTTTTTGATCTGTAAAACAACAGAGTAACAACGAAAAAGAACTGCATAAAACACGCATATGTTTGAAGAAGAATCAATTTTGTATCTCGTAAAAATATTGAGTATCGAAGCCATAAGGATGATCTGAGAATTATTTTAAAAATTTTAAATAAATTTTTAAAAAATTTAAAAAGTCTTACCCAATAACCGCACAAATATAAGGAATTGGTGTATCACTATCGCTACTTTGTCGTCGAAACCATTTGTAAACTGCTTGCCTTTATAAATTTTTACAATTTTTTAATGAAATTTGAATTTTTTTAAATTCATAATTTTGTTTTTCTCAAAATGAAAAATATTGTGCTCTTTTTTACCAAAAAACCGTAAAAAATGTAAAAAAAACTGAATTTTAATATAAAAAATTTTGAGAACGCGGCCTAAAAACCCATAATTTTTTGTTTTGGGTTTCTAGTCCATAGACTTTAAAAAGTTTTTTTACTCATAATTTCAAACAGAAACAATTTGATATTGAAAAAAATAAAAAATTTACATTGGACTAGTAATCAATGCAATTGCATGTAAAGCAGTAGAAGTTAAAAATAAGGACCACATTAAATTTGATGTATACATTGCAAATAATCTCGACGGACTAACTGTATTTAGATCAAGGTCCATTTTACCTAAAAAAAAAAAGAAGAACAATTTCTGATTTTTTAATTATTTATCGATTGAACAAAAAAAAAAGAATCGAAAAAGAAGAAAAAGAAGAGAGAAAAAGCCTCCTTCATGTACTTCTACGGCTTTTTCTTTTTCTATTTAGCGCCATTTATCTCGATTTAAAATCAGAATTGATTCGAACAATTCGTAGAGGAAAAAGAAGAGAATTCAATTTTTTTAAATTGGTTAGACGATGTTTCTTTTGATATTTGAAACATTGTAGAATTTTATTTTATTATTTTTTGTTTGAAGATTTAAATCAAATAAAATAAAAAATAAAAATAAAAAAGGGGTTTTTTTTAAAGAAAAAGGGAGGAACAAAAAAAAGCTTAAAAAACCTTCAGATTAATATCGAGATTGAATGTTTTGACAATAAATTAGTGAATTGTAACATGAATTTCAAGTGTTTTCCAATTTTCCATCTTGATAACATCGCTTTTAAAAAACCCAGCCAATCGTCATAATTAAATACTTAAAGTGTGACGACTTCAAGGTGAACAAAAAGAGAGATAAAGCTCAAGTCAAAAGCTTTTTTTTTTCTTTTAAATTTTCTTTTGATCAGTTTTGTTTTAAACTAAAACGAAACAATTCGAAATTGAAAGCGAAAATTAAATGAGAAACGATTTTAATAAGATTTTAATCTTTTTCAGAAAAAAATTTTCTTTTTCTTTTTTTTTTTATTTCTTTTCCAAATGTGAGTTTGAAACAGTTTTTCAAACAATTTCTTAAAAATTTTTTAATTTTATTTTGGTTCTGGAAAATTTCAAAAATATTTCGTCGTCATTTGTAATGCCTGGTGTTTGCACTTTGACGGTGAAGACCGTAAGAATTTTCTATTGAAAAAATTGACGAAAACTAAACTAAGGGAAAATAAAAGCTTAAAAGTGAAAAAAGCTCAAATGATTTTTCCAAATATTTTTGAGAGGTGTTGCCAAATTTTTTTTTCATCCCATCCACGATCCACGTTGAAGATGTTGCGAAGGATAAAATCGGTTCGGAAAAAAAAGAAGTTTTTTATTCGATTTTTTCAAATCAACAACGGCGACAAAATGAATTTCAGAAGAAAACACAAAAAGCAAAAAATCGATATCGTTTTCCCCTCTTTAATTGCGACTAAAAATCAAATGCTCCGAAAATTTAGTGGAATAAAAGGCGACGCATATTTTCGACGGATCGAACTTGCTGAAAATTCCCCACCAATTTTTTTTTTTTTTTTTTAATTTGAAAAAAACTACATTTTTGAACAGATTTTCGTCCCATTTTGGGAAGAATTTCTTAAAAGTCGGTGGCTCTTGTCCTTGAAAAATCGTCTCAATTGACGTCTTCGAGTGACGTGGCAATTTGTCCTTTTCCAAATATTTCTGGAAGAAAAAACCAAAAATGTTGTTTTTTTTTTTCTTCCAACTTTTGCCGTATTCAACGCTTCTCGTTTCTCATTTGGATTTGCGTTCGATCCAACCCAAACATAAATTGAGTTGAGAGCATCTAAAATCATGACGTCATCACCATCAAGATCCTGAAAAAAAAATGAAGAATTCAAGCGTTTGGAAGAAGCTTTTTTGTTGAACTTCTTGGGTGAAATTTGCGATTCGTTCAACTCGAAGCAGCCCGCTTTCATCAGAAACCTGGAAAAGAAGAAGAAGAAGAAAAATTAGGAGAGAAAAAAAGTTGAGGAAGAAAAAAACTTGAAAAAGCAGTGGATCAAACGAATTTTTCTTTTTCTCATCGACCCAATCGCGGAACCATTGAGTGAATTGTGTTGATTCAACCGTCTCAAGAACTCTCGTCACCTGCGTCCATCTTGGAAGATGATGCTGCTTCAAATAATTCTCGCCCCAAACCAACGCTTTTGCTCTTTCCTCCAAACTGCAATTTTTGCCGATCCACACAAAAATGCCGCCGTTCAACGCGTCCAAAATGAACGCATCCTGCAAAAAAAATCAAGATCAGATTAGATGGGCGGTGAGCGTGCAGAGAAACATTTGAGTCGAGACGATTCCGCGTCACATTTTCACCCTGCGCCACAATTGTCACCTTCATCGTTCCGCTGGCGTCCGACACTCTGCAATAACAACAAATATCGATTGATTATTGATTTTTTTTTTTTTTTGGTTTTAAATATTAAAGTTGGCCAACTTCCACAATGAAATTTGTTCGGATAATCGTTTCCAGTAATTTTCATCGTCATCGCTTCCTTTTTGAATTTTCTTCGCATTTTCAACACCACCAAAATAGTTCCAAAAGTTCGGATTTGTGTCCCATTCTTCATCTAAAGTTTGGGGTTTTTTCTCAATAAAAGCCGAAGCCACAATTTTCACAATAGTTTTTTTTCCCCCAGACGAAAAAAAGTTTCAAAAAAGCACGCGTCGCGGTTTGCGAGCGGTTGTGTGTTCTAACATAAGACGAGTTGATATTCTCAGCTTTTTTAAGATTTCAAAAAAAAAGAAATCAATAAATCGGCGAAAAAATTACCGAGGATATGAACTTTTGCATTTCCTTGTCTTTCAAAGTCCGCAATATTTTTCGCTCTTGCCATTCCCTTTAAAAATCAATAAATGCATGGTTTTTTTCTCGATTATTAATTTTTCTGACCTTGATCCGTTCTAATCTTCCACTCTCTGGTGGCATCCAAACGTAAATATCTTTTCCAAGATCCAAAATGAAGACATCGCCAAGGTTTAGTGATGAAACGTTGAATTCGACTTCTGTGCATCTCACATTTCGTTTTCCTTTGCAATGATAGAGACGGGGTCGCCAATTTTTGAATTCTTCTTCGATATGATTATAACCGGACTCGTAACCACCGGAAACATATCTAAAATTTTGTATATTTCATAGTTTTGGTTGTTCTTATGATTCTATTTGAAGAGACGCAGACAACTCTTAAGCGACGCGTGTGCGTTGCGGTTAATACATTTATTAATTCGAATTGTAATCTTCAATATCTTCTATATTTTTTTCCCCGAAAAGAAATAATTATTTTAATATTGAAACACAATTTCGTCAAAATTTTATCTACAGTAGTTTTTTTCTTTATAAGTATACTGTAGATATTTATTGAAAAAATGGTTTCCTTCAATGTCTGCGCCTTTAATTTTTTTGTACCTCACACCATCAGTAAAATATGAAAGAAACAATGGCGACTCATGATCTTGAATTTCGCGATGTTGAGTTGGCAAACCGCCAAGACTCTGAAAAACCATCAAAAATCAATTTCACGGCCTAGAAAACCAAAAAAAAAAAAAATTTGAGACATCATCAATTTCCACCGTTTTAATTGCGGCAACACCAATTTCATCAGTGGACGCATTCTTTCCAAGCCAAAAATGAACATCCCAACATCCATCGTATTTTTGATAAAGAGCAATGTAAGCATCGCCGGTGTAGAAGATTCCGTGCTCACGTTCGGGAACCGGTTCCAAATCGAATTTCTGTCAAAAAATCGAGGATAATTTCCCTGTCAAAAAACAACAAAAAAAAACCAAGAAAAAGTTGCTTTTTTCATTTTTTTTTTTGTGTAAAGTTCATCAGATTTTTTCCCTCCCCCGACCGAACTTACATTCACTCTCCAGACCAATAATCCATTCTTTAATCCAATTTCTTTCAGGGCTGGATCATTGATTGACGGTCTCATTTTTATCACAAAAATACCTAAAATCAATTGAAAAAATTGAGAGGAAAAAGCGGCGAAGAAAACAAGAAATTTGTTTGAAGTTTGAACCAAAAATCTCAACTGTTTTTCTCCTCATCCCACACTTTTTATCTTTCATTCAATGTGTGTAAAATTTTCCGTTATATCTCATTACAATGTTTGACTTTTTATTCCTTTTGATTGAGAATTTTGTTGACGATGGAGCATCGTTCAATATATTTTATGATCTCGGATCGTTTTGATCATTGATTGAAATTCATTGAAAAATCAATTTTATTCAAGAAATTATTTCAGATTTAAAAAGAAGTATTAAACGTATTAAAATTTAATAAATATTAATTACAATTAATTAATTATCCAGGAAAAATCAATAAAAACTGTTTTCAGAAAAAAAAAATGTTTACTCGCCTCCCTTGAATTTTTTTTTTTGGTCAGAAGTTTTTCCTATTTTTTTCAGAAAATATTTAAATAAAAACAATTTATAATCTGCTGGTGAAGCGTTTTTCTTTAATTTTCAGTTTTTACCTAAAAATTAATTGCGCCTTTAAATAGTTTCAGTTGCATTACCAGATAAATATTCGTACGAAGATTTCAGTCAAATTTATTCCCCGTTCCTAAAATAATTTTGAAATCGGAAATTTTAAGAAAAAACAAGAAAACTTAGTGGCAAATTCTTGAACTTTTCTGATTTCTGATTCTGGTTTTGACTGATCTGATTTTGTCAGACATTTTTTTTCATTTTTTTTTTGTTTTCAGGTTTTTGCCAGAAATCTTAAAAACCAGTTACCCTCCTCCCCTCCTTTTTTTAAATGTTTCAGTTTAAAACTTTTTTGTCCATATGTAGTTTGTAGTTTGTCTCTAGTTTAGTTTTGTTCTTTGTTTTTTTAACTTCTCGACTCAAACTTGAAGTTTAAAAATTATTTGATCAATTTTTTTGAAATTTAAAAAACGCAAATTTAATTTTAAATTTCAGTTTTGAAAACTGTTTCTTTTTGTGTTAAACCATTCTGAAGAGGTTCCTGGTAATAAAAATGTTTTCAGAGAATTTGCGCTCTATCGAAATGAGTTTTGTACTCCTCACGGAGTTCACAAACTAAAATTCAAAAAATACATTTTGTTTATATTTATTAAAATATGGATATCACTTTACATTCAACAAACAAATTTATTTAAAAAAATAAATTTTACAATCAATCGTGAAATTCACAATATCCTCTGTTAAAATTATGAATTCGTAATTTATTCCAGAACAGCTGAAAGCGGCTCATTTGATGACTAGAAGTATAGTAGATCCTTCGTTTGAATTGATTGACCCGTGCCCCAATATTCATGCTCTTTTTATCCAGTTCAATAATCAATTCTTCGGCGGAGCACTGGCAATGTGCGAAGTAAAATGGAGTCCAAGGATGTATTCGTGAGTGGTTTTTTCGACACATTTTGAAATAAAAAATGAAAAGTCAGAGAGTTAAAAAAAAGTTTTTCTGTTTTTCTTTTTTTTTGTATTTGTTGCTTAACAACGAAAAAAAAACTAAATTTTCTTCGAGCAAGTGACTAGAAATGATGTATGAATAAAGTTTGGTCAGGGCGCTTATAAATTATTCGACTTGAACAAAATTTTTTCCCGCTGAATAATTTATTCAAATCATTTTCTAATAAGAAGGTTCCTTTTCAGTTTTCAAAATAATTTTTTTTGCAGATGCGCAGGTATATGTTCTTATGAAGTTCGTGGTGGTCGTGGAGGATTATGCTCAATTCGTTTAAGTCAACCATTATTAAAATTAAGACCACGAAAAGATTTAGTAGAAACATTATTAGTTATTATTTTATGATTAAAAATATAAATCTAATTTAAATATTAAACAAATTACAGCATGAAATGATACACGCCTATTTGTTTGTAAAAGAAAGAAATAGAGATCGAGATGGGCATGGTCCTCAATTTCAAGCTCACATGAATCGAATTAATATGGAAAGTGGAACAAATATCACAATTTATCACAGTTTTCATAATGAAGTTGCACTTTATAAAACACACGTTTGGAGGTTGAAAAACAAATTTCCAAAAACAACAAAATATCTTTTTTCTTCAGATGTGATGGAATTTGTAAAGATAGAAGACCATTTTTTGGTTATGTCAAAAGATCATCAAATCGAGCACCAGGTCCAAACGATTTATGGTGGAAACAACATCAAAATAGTTGCGGAGGTTGAAAATTAAATTATTCAAAAATTGCTAAACGAACATTATTTTAGGAAAATTCATTAAAATCAAAGAACCCGAAGGATTTGGTCAGCGAAAGAGAAAAACTAAAAAAACTGACAAAGAAGTAAATTCCAATTAATTAAATGGCAAAATCAATTTTTTGCAGGAAAATAAACCAGAAGTTAAAAAACCGGCAGTAACTTTAGATAATTTTTATGTAACAATTAATGGGAAAAAAAATTCTACAAAAGCTCAAAGTTCTGCTTCTGGTGGTTTTGTACCATTCCAAGGAGTTGGAAAAAAATTGGGAGGAGAACAGAACAAAATAAACAAAAAAAGTAAGAAATTTCAGTTAAATTTCGTTTAAGTAAAAATTCAGCTCAACCAGTTGTACCATTTTCCGGGAAAGGAATACAATTGAATGGATCTAATTCAAACAATTCTAAACCAAATTCTTCTAGTCCTGAAATTATAGTTCTTGATGATAGCGATGATGAAATTATTGTTGAAAAACCAACTTCTTCTAATTCGAAAGGTAATTTTTTCCGAATTTCACTGATTTTTTTTTGAACTTTTAGATGAAATCAGCGTTTTTGATGATGATTTTGAAGTCTCGTTTGTTGTTGGGAGTACAAATAATATTGATATTGTTGTTTGTCCATCTTGTAACGTCAGTGTTCTCGAAACTCTACTTCATGATCATTTAGATCATTGCCTTGGATAGAATTTTATTCATGTTCAAATTCATTTTTATTCACCCTTGTTTTATTGAAAATATCATAATTTTTTTTACATTTATTACGGTTAATCCCATTGTCATTAAATATACTGGTTTCTATAAGTTTTCGAGTAAATCTTCACGATTAAAAGTTTTTGTCAATGAAAAAATGAAAAAAAGAAACGTTTTCTACGTTAGAAAGTAATTGGTTGACCCAGTTGTGGTGTTGGCGTTTTTCATGATACACTCACAAGGTTTCACCAGCTGATTTTTTGTTGACAAACATTTGGAATTTTAGTTTTTTGATCTTTTTTAACTGCAAACTTTAAAATTTTAAAATCTTTTGAACATTGGAAATGTATTTTTTTGAAAAAAATGACGTTCAACTTGTTTCACATTTTTTTTTCAGCTTTTTTTTTTGAGGTTTTGAGTGGAAAATAACATTTTCAATGAGCTGTGAAGATCGTAAAACTAATAATGAAGGACGTTCTCGTTTATACAAAACAAATGGTAAGAAAATTAATTTTAATACGAATACTGTTTAAACGTTTTTTGTTTAAATTTCTAAATTGACAAAAAGTGTTTAAAAAAATATTTTTTAGTTATGAAATAATAAAAAAGAAAAAAATTGGATTTTTTTAGGATTGAATAATGAAGAATTGCGAAAAAAACGAAGAGAAGATGAAGTCCAAATTAGAAAACAGAAACGTAATGATATCTTTGAAAACCGCCGTAAATTATCATCAATGAGCCTAAAAATTGAAACAACATATCGAATTCCGCCTCATGTGTTAGATCAACTAAGAAGTGAAAATCTCGAAGTTGAAGCGAACGCAATTCGATTGATTGGGCAAAAATTGAGTAATAAAAGTTGGGATTTAACCGATTTATCATCGTGCGGTGTTCTTTCAACTCTCTCCGACATTTTTTGCAATAAAATGAGAAGTGAACTTGTGAATATGGCGATTGCTGAAATATTTCAACTTTGTACTTCTAAAAGAATCGCATCAAAATATGTTGATAACATTTGTGTCGAAGCATTATGCACAATTTTTATGTAAAAATTTTCAAAGCACTTAAAAATCAATTATATTTTTCATTTTCAGTGATAATGACGAATCAATACCCATTATGAATGATGTAATTCAAGGAATATCAGTTTTTGCTGGAATAAATCCAGTTTATAGAAATATGACGTTTGATATGGCAATTGTTCCAGCGTTATTATCAGCATATGAAATGGAGTAATTAAAAATTCCAGTATAAAATTGAAATTCAATGAAAAATTTTCAGCGATGTTCGACTAAAAAGATCTATAATGTGGCTTGTATCTCAATTATTTCATAAGCTTCAAGATTATAGCCCAGCAGTTGAAGAAGTGTCACCATTATTAGAAATTGTAGCAAATGGAATGAAGTCGTCTGATATATCAATTCAATCAGATTCAATTCGAGCATGTGCATTAATGGCTGAATGGCAAAATATTTGGAATGAAATGCAGTCAAACAAATTAATATCATTATTGGTTTCATCATTGTCGTCAACAGTGGGAAATTCAGATTCGCGAGTGTTAAGAGCAATTGATTTCATCACACAAACTACAAATAATTTCACAGAAGGTTTTAAATTAATTGAAAAAATTATTAAAAACTTTAAAATTTCAAACAGAAATGTTGAACGCGGGTTTAATTGATATTTTAAAATCACTGATTCATATTAGATCCAAAGAAGTTTGCTTCATTCTCTCAAACATTTCTGCAGAAGGAGAATATGTGATTGATGTGAGTTGAATATGGAAAATATTCATAAATTAAAAAAAAAATGTTCAATTTACAGCGATTAATTTCATCAAATATACTACGAGAAGTAGCAAAAGTAATGCAAAATTCAGAATATTCAACAAGAAAAGAAGTGAATATAAACTATTTAGAAACCATAAATTAAAATGTAAAAACTTCAGGCAGCATATACTATTTGTCATTGTTGCTCGTCTTCGAGCAGAGCACATGTTGCTTATATTCTTGAAATTGGTTTTCTTGGTGCTTTTACTGATTTACTAACTTGTATGGATCCATCATTAGTTGCATATATTCTTGATGCAATTGAATGTTTGCTACAATATGGAGAAATTAATTTATCACCAGGTTATTTTAATTGAAAAAAAATGGAATACCAAAATGGATTTTTTTTAAATTTCAGATTATACAAATCCAGTTTCAGTTCAATTAGAAGAAATTGGATGCCGTCAAAAACTTGAATTTTTAACACAAAGTCAAAATATTGATATTCATATCAAATCATATGCTATTTTAGAAAGGTGATCGATTTTAAAATTCAAATTTTTTTTCAATACCTTTTAATTTTAGATTCTTTGATGATGATGAAATTGTTCAATATAACACGTGTTCAGCTGATCTACGAACATCTGTTGATCAGACGATTGAATCAATATTGTCAACAGTTGCAGCGAACGACTCTTGAGAACTAAAAAAAATGGTATTTCTGTAGAAGTTTATTTGCTTTTTTTAATTTTTTTCTTTGGTTTAAAAAAATGACAAATTTATCATTCCTAAACACTCCAATAATGTTTTAAGATACTCATTTTTTTTAGAAAAAAAATTTATTGTCTAGTTCAATTTAAAAAAATAATGAGAGTATAATTTTGTACTATTAAAAATAATTTTATTTGTTCGATTATTCATTTCTAGTCACTTTCATTTATTTTTGTTGTCAAATACAGAACAAATGTACAGTATTAAGTGTTAAAAACTTTTTGTTTTCTCTTTTCTTTTTTTTTGAGGGAATTTGGGAGGACGACTGACCATTTTTCAATTATTATTGAGTTGAGCAAACAAAATCTGTTGTAAATATCGATTTTTTTCGTTTCAAATATTTATTTTAAAACATTTGACTTGAATTTCAACAAAAAAAAAGAAAGATGAAGCTCATTAGATAATCATTTGGGAATATAAAATATTGTTGAAACTTGGTCAGTTGTCATGGAAAATATTGAAAAAGATTGCTGAATTCGATTTTTTAATCGGAAAACGATTTTAATTTTTCACATTTTTCTTGAGGTTTTTGTTTTTGTTTTCTTTTCTTGTTTTTGATAGTTTTTTTTAAAAAGGGAGAACTTTTAAAAAAATATTTTGCTCTACGCAGGTTGTCATCGAATACGTTTCAACCCCAAACGCATGTCATTTTGTGTTTTTAAATTTTTATCGCCGGTGCATTCTTCTTTTTTTTATCTTTTTTTCTCCTTTTTCAACTTGTTTGTCTCTTCATTTCAATGTTAGAAACCAAAAAATAGAAAAAAACCAAATAAAAATTTAATTATTAAACAAATTTAAGATTCAACTTGAACAAACTGTTCGATTCACCGAACTATTTTTAGCGGTTAATTTTGGCGCACTTAATGAATTAAATTTTAATTTTAGGGGGGTGAAAATTGTTGTTGAAAAGAAAAAAAAGGAAGCAAAATGGTGGTGCCATTGCAAAGAAAACCATTGACGTCAACCGGATTCACACAATTTTCAAGTTTAATTTTTGGGGTGATGGGAAGTATAATTGGATTCGCTATTTTAATGCTACATAATAATATGAAGTTAGAAAATCCGTGTGTTATGACTTATATTTATAGAAATTTTGAATTAACGGTCAGTGAAATTCTATTATTTTTATTATTTAATTAATTAAATAATGTTTTTTTTCAGCCAATACCATTTAACGTTGTTGAAGACAGTCCGGGAGGGTCAGTCGCTGAATATGAATTATTATTATATAATGAAGGATTGAAGCACTTTGGAATAACGTTGGTTTCTTCTTTCTTTTTTTTTACTAAACTTTAAACTTTAAAGCAAAAAAAAAACGTTAAGTAACCTTGTCGCAAACGAGATTCCTGTCCTTTTCATACCAGGAAGTGGAGGATCACCATCTCAAGTCAGATCATTGGCAGCTGTAATGCAAAATAAAACTGAAATGGCTGGAGTCGGTTTTCGGTTTCGTTTTTTCACCATTGATTTTCGGGGTGTAAGATAATATCGAATCATCAATTAATTGTAAAGTGATTTTGATTTTTTTGCAGCAATTTTCGTTTTGCAATGGTGTTGTCTTGCAAAGTCAACAAAGATTTGTGTTTCAAGCATTGAAGCATATTCGAAAATTGGCAAAACATCAAAAAAAGGTTTAAAATATCAAAAAAAAAAAAGAAAGAAGAAGTTAAAAGTTTTTAATCAGATTGTGATTTACGGTCATTCGTTTGGTGGAACCATTGCAATGTCACTAGTGAATCATCCCGAATATCAACCAGAATGGATTGATCTGATTATCTTAAAATCAGCACCATTGAATATGTCACGTACTAACAGAATTATCCAAACTTTAAATTGAGAAATTGAAAAAAAAAATTATTTTCAGCAACATTGTTCGATTATCAAACAAGATGGTTTTTTGAAGACATAAAAACGAGTTGGTCGAAGAAAAAATCGCTTTACGAAAATGTTGGAGTTGTTTCATTTAGCGGTGGACTCAAAGATTATCTAGTACCGGATCAATTGACTCAATTACCGAAAGTAATTTTTAAAAACCCGTTAAAAAATTTTTCTTTAAATTCCCATTCAGATTTATAATCGATCAATTTGGTCAGTAGAAGGATTACCGGATTTTGGCGTTGATCATCTTTGTATTGTCTGGTGCAATCAGTTTGTAAGGTAAAGTTCAACCTGAAAAAAAAACTAGAAATTTTCTGAATAAAAAAAAAGTAGAAAAATGGGAAAATAATTTCAGATACGTTTCACGAATTCTTTTCAAGTATGGTCAACAATATAATAATTCATATTTAAACGGAAAACATGTTTTGGATGA
Source organism: Caenorhabditis drosophilae (assembly GCA_963572285.1). Lineage (NCBI taxonomy): Eukaryota > Metazoa > Nematoda > Chromadorea > Rhabditida > Rhabditidae > Caenorhabditis > Caenorhabditis drosophilae. The sequence continues at coordinate 2,401,229 of OY751564.1, read as the reverse complement.
ATTTTTCAACGACGAGGTAAATTTAAAAAAAAAATGAAAACAAAAAAAATAGAAAAAATTAAGTGGGAGCATTTGCAAGAAGTGGCACATGTTGAAGAAAAAAAGAATAGAAAACCGATTCTATTGGAAAGTGGAACTAAATATTCAAAAATAAATCTTGATGTTGGTTGATTATTCAGAAGTTTTAATTATTTTATTGATTGATTTTTGTTTAGGAAAATGGAATGATGCTGTTTCGAGTTGAAATTGATAAATTTGAAGTCACATTTGTCAATGTAAGCAGCGAAAATTGCTGTAAGAATTTTTTGTTTTCTTTTTTTTTAAATTAAAAATATTTTAAATTAAAGTAAAACAAATGGTGATGTACCGAAATTATAATCAAATTCATATCAAAAATTTAACAAAGGGAGACGGGAGTTTAGCAATTTACCGAATAGAAAATAATGAAAAAGTTGACGTAATGTTGATTGGTGAAAAATCATGTCAGTTTAGTATTGAAACGACACAAATTCAATATTTGAAATTGTGGAAGTGGTATGAGGTAAAAAATCGATTTTCTATTTATTTTCAAAGTTAAAGGTTTAAAAACAAAGTGTTTGCAGATTGTTTTTTCGGAATCGCATTATGTTCTAATGTCATTTTTGGTGTGTTGCTTTAGATTATTAATAGTTGAGCTCGATTCGGATAGCACAAAATTATTGTCGTTTGGTTTTATAGCTTCATCGTAAGAATTTTTTTGTTTCGGGGGAAAAAACGCATTTTTTTTAAAGAGTTGTAACGGGTTTTTTGGCCTATGCTTCAACCGATTGGATTGTAGAACAAGGTGCAGTATTGGCAGGATACGTTTTTGGGTTCGTTTATTGGTATCTCATGGGAATGGCAATTGAATTCGTATCAAAGTTCACTTATCAGTAATTTTTCGAAAAATCGAATTTTGGTCTAATTTGTTGTTTTGAATTATTTTTAGAAACTTTGAAATATCCCTACCGCCTGAAATCTTAGAACTTGGATATTTTGTCGTGATGGCTCATGCTATAATTCTTCCAACCGTTGGAACAGCCTGTGTTATGATTGCTTTAGCATTTGTATGAAAAATTGGATTTTTTCTGACTTAAATCAAACCGTTTTAAAATTTCAGAGAAATAGCTTTGCGACATCAATTATAATTGTTCCGCTTTGTTTGCCACTAATTTTCCGTTCTTTTTACACAAGACTACCTTTCTTACATTCGACTGGCAATTTTGGAGATTACTTACATTTGCCACTTGGAATCTCATTCATAATGTATTTAATTTTTACGCTAACAGGTTTCCGATTCAAACGATCGCCACTCGTTTTTTTGATCGTCCTAACGTTGCCAATCGAATGGGTTTTCCGAGCATTGCCACTTGAACTTTTCTCATGTCTCGGATTGTTCGCACTGACACTTAATCGATTTGTGGAGCCGTCAACAAACACGCATCGTCAAATTCCGAGCAGACATCGGACAAGATCATCATAAGCTTAATTGTTTTCTTTTTGTTATGATTTGTAATTAGTCGAAATTGAGACTTTAAATTTTTTGAAATTTTTGTGTTTTATGTAAAAATTAACTTCTTCAATTGATCTCTTTAAAAAAATTTGTTTTCTCGGTCTTTATCAAAAATAAACGGATCTAATTGTGATTTATTTCTTTTTTTATTCTCATAAATGACGGATTTGGATTCCTTTAAAATATCTGAATTCCTTAAAACATAATCAAATTTCTGATATTTCAGGTTGATATGTCAGATTTTAGTGATTACGATGAAGAAGGTGGAATATGCGGAGGAGAAAATCCGGAAGATCCAAAAAAGCACGCGAGAGAGCAGCACAACGCACTTGAGCGAAGACGACGCGACAACATTAAGGATATGTATCAGAGTTTGAGAGAAGTGGTACCAGAAGCCAACTCGGAAAGGGTGAAAATAATCGAAAAATGTTGGAATTGACCGAGAATGTTGAAATTTTAAGGCGTCAAGAGCGATGATTCTGAAAAAAGCGATTGAAACTATTCAGAATGGTCAAGCTGAGAATGAAAAATTGACTTCAGAAGTCGAAGAATTGAATGAGCAAAATGAAAAGCTGAAAAAAGAGGTTGAAAAAAATTCTGGTTTAATTCGAAATAACTGAAAATGGATTTCATTTCAGATTGAAAAATTGAAAGCTAAGAAGCAACAATCGGGAAAAAATTAGAGATTTTAAAACAAAAAAAAAGATTGATAAACCACAAGATATGGTAATAAGTGCGTTGGAGCGCACTTTCAAATTAAAAAAAAAAGAATAAAGAAAAGCGGGAAAGCTGAAATAAATGTTTAACTAATTTAAATTTAAAAAAGGGTTTATATTAAAAGCAAAATACAAAAAAGTTAATTCGAAGAAATTGAAACTCGATAAAAAGAAAATGGAAATAACGAAGAGGATTAGCGGATAATCCGGCACCTGGTAGTGTCCTATATCTTGAACAGTTTTGTTCTCAGTTAAAATTCTCAAAATGAATCGCTACTAGACAATACCTGAAACGGATCGGATCGGATCAAAAATGAGAATTAGAAAGAAAAGAGGAGAACATCTTGGATTTTTGGTGACTTTTCAAATGATGTTAAATGTTTCTTTTCACTCTTTTTCATCTTCTTCTTCTTCGGCTTCTGCATTTTTACATTTTTTTTTCATAAAATCAAAAAGTTGAAATTGAACATGAATGTGGGATTTATAATATTTGTTCAACCTGATTCTGGATTCCAATTTATTTATCTTTTCGATTTTTGACATCTTCAACCCTGAAATTTTATGCATAAACAACAAAGTTTCACTTTTTTTGTTTGCATTCGTCATTTCAAGGGAAAAATTGAGAAAACCTTTCAGTTTTATCATAAAAATCGTCGCCGACGTTTGCGCTTTTCAACATTTTTAAACTTTTTTTTTAACTGAAAATAAATTTTAAAAAATTTTTCAAAAAAATTAAAGTTGATGGCCTAGAACTTCTAACTCTAAAAATTTTGAATTCTAGGCCATATTTTGTTCGACCAGATTAATTGAGTTGTTCAACTCCAACTTGGTCATTTTTTTACGGATGTTGAGAAGGGGAAAAAATGTGACACAGTTGTACAGTCGAATTTCAAATGAAGCATAAAAATAAATGTCTCGAACGGATACAAATTGAATGGTTGTCAATGATTTTCCACTAATTTTTTTCCTCCCAATTTTCACCTTTCATTTCTCGTCGTCTCAAAACTTCTCAACCACTCCCCCCCCCCCCCTTCTCTATTTCGATGCTTTCAACACTTTTCGTTGTTTTTCTTCATTTTTTTTCTGATTGGATGATGAACTTTCGAACGATGTTATTGATCAGGAAGGCGTGGCCCAATTATATCCGGTCATTGTTTTATGAGATCAACGTTTTTGTCACATTGACTTTCACCTCCTTGATTTATTCGTCGTCGTCTATTTTTGGTTTTTCCAGAGAAAGAAATGATTCGGCTGATTCTTTTATTGATTTTATTTCAAAGAGGTGAATAAATTTTAACAAAATTTAAAAAATTAAACATTTTAGGCGATTTTTGTCAGCCACCAATTCCAGTCGCCTATCAAAATTCAGCTGCTCCAATGCAGTTTCCTTCTCAACTTGGAGCCCAATATTCGCCTAGTCGAAGCATTGGTGAATACCACTTCTATGAACACTTTTGGTCAAAAATTTTTTTTTTTGCAGTTGCCGGGCTGGATCAAAGCGCGCCGGCCGTTGCTCCACCACCACCGCCGCCGCCGCCACCACCGGTTGCGATGTCGGCGTCGAGTTCGGAAGCGTTGGAAATGATCGATGCGCCCACGTCGTCGAGACAAACAATGGTATTTCTCGAGAATTGACAGGAGATTTTTGCAAACTGTTTTTGTGAAATCTTTTAAGGGAATCACACCATATCCTGGATATATTCCACCTCCACCTCCACAAGCATCATCGGATTTTCCGACGTTGATTGAGAGCATTGATTACTCGGATCTGGAAAATCGAATAAGTCAACAATCGTCGAACACGTATTTATCCGAAGTTCCTCTTCAATTTTTAGGCGACGAGAAAAATTGTGATTTTTCAAAATAAAAACAAAATTCATTTTTTTTTCCACTGAAATTTCAGCTTCAACCTGTCCGCCTGAATTAACAACACTTCTGGATTTCCTTTCCTGTGTTCAAAGATTATCTACCGTAACCCTTGATGAACATATTCTGAATTGTGATTTTGAAAAAGATTCGGGATGCCGGTTTCATCTTCACCTTCATTTGTTGAACAAACAGAAAAAAAATCGGGAAAATTTCAGCTTCAAATCAGTTTCGAGCCCATTAAGTGTCGGCAGATTCAGAAGCGCTGATCATTATCGAACATTTGCCACGTTGGCGTCAAGACCTCAACATCTTCGGCCAACCGGCAACTTTGCATTTTTCATTGAGCATCGGGTATGAAATCAAGCTTGGATGGGTTTTCCGAACATTTTCTTAAGGGCGCCAACGTTGACGACGAATTTGTTTTGTCAACGCCGATTATGTGCCAAAAAGGAAACGGAATTCTGAAATTTGAGTGAGAAATTTTTTTTTTTGATTTCTTATTTATCAAATTATTAACACGGGAAAGTATAATTTCGTGGTAAGACCCATTGAAGAAAATATTTATATGCGCCTTTCTTGATTTCCATTACTATGTATGTATATGTAGTGCAAATACGCCCCGATGACAATTTTTAGCGCGATTTTCGACAAAATTATTTTAATAAATTTGATACTCAGCCATTAATTTGTGTAGAATATCAATTTTGACATACGCAGCGAAATTTTAAGATGAGAAAAAAAAATTTGAAAAATTAAGTTATTGGATAATCGGAAAACAGGATGAGGTTTTGCTCAAAGTTTGCACACAAAATTATCTGGCTCGGTCGTGTACACAGGTAAACGAGATCGGAAGAAAAAATCAGCGACAAGAAAGAGCCTCCTCATCTGAATCTCAAACTACTTTCAGACAATTTCCTACAACAAATCAGCATCGAAAATCGCCATCGAAGTTGTCCATCCGAACACCACATTTTTTGAGCTCGAAATTGTTGCCTCAAATATTCTCGAGCCGACTGTTATTGTCTATGACAACATTCAATACACTTCTGAAATGTGCGAATCGAATGAGAAGACTGAAAATGAGTTGGAGGATGAAGAGGCAGAAGTCGCCAACACTGCATCAGTTGACACATTTTTCGAGGAGGAGGAGAAAGAGACAGCGACGAATGACGTAAATTCGGATGAGCAAAACAATGAAAAGCCAAAAGCTGAAATCGTCGAGGATGTTGAGCCATTAACAATTCCAACAAGACCCATCAGATTGTCACCAATTAAACAAGGTTTTTGAAGAATTTTTGTGACAAAAATCCCTCAAATTTTCCAGATGTTGGTGTGGCCTCTGAAATAACTGAAACAACGTTGGACGGAGAAGAAGCTCAGAATATTTGTCAATTATTGAATTGCGATTTTAGTACCGATTTATGCTCCTTTACCAATTACAAAAATGATAGCATGCCGTGAGTTGAAAACCAGTAATGTCATGGCAAAAACTGTGCGTCGCTTGCAAGACACGCCCATCTAAAATATTTTTAGAATTTACTTGAAAAGACCCGAAATTCTTTTTTTTTGTGGCTTTTTTCCCCAACCAAATTTAAACCCAATTTTAAACGGCGTAGAGACGCGTCGTCATATTTCCCCAGCAAGCTTCCAAGAAGTTGGCAAGTACGCAGCGAAACTTTTTTGGCGCCAAAGAAAAATTTGAATTTTGTTGTTCGTGGGGGTGGGGTTTTGGGAAATTTTCTGGAAAACATTTTTTTATGATTTTTGCTCACAAACTCGACATGGTTTTGTATGATAATGTGATCTATTTGAAGCTTATCAGACTGGAATTTGGAGTCTGAAAAAGTTGGAAACCCTCACACTGGTGTAAGAGAAGGAAGCGGATTTATTTATGTCGGAACTGATAATCCATCATCAAAAATTGTCAATTACATTCTCGAATCACCAGATTTATCAACAAATGCCGATTTTTATTTATCGATTGATATTTATCGAAGATCAAATGATATCACTTTACAAGTAAATTTTCAATAAAACATCGAATTCACCCTTAAATTGTGTGTTTTCAAAGCTGCGTATCACAAAGACATACGTAGAGAGTTGACACGCAGTGAAGCATTGGCGACGAGAAAATTTTTTTTTTTCAGATTTGTCTCGACACTCCATTTTATTGCCCTTATTCTTTGTCGAATTTTAAAAAAGATGATTATTGGATAAGAGGAGAACGATTTATGATTCCCGAAGGAACCTTGAAAATTTATTTCAAGGCAATTCAATGGAGAAAATTCAAGTGGCTGGCGATTGATAATGTTAAAGTGATTTCTGATAAATGTTAAGGAAAATTTCTTTGCGTTTTTTTTAGTGAAATTAGACTCATTTTAATTCTATTTATTTTCCTTATTTTATTCGCGCAGCCTAGAAAACCAAACAATCACTCGTTGATTTGGTTTTCTAGTCCACGACCTTCGAAATAATTTCTAACCTCATTTTGTTAATTTATTAAATTTTTTCTGTAATAATTCGAATAATAAAAATTTGATTTTATTTTGCAATCGACATTTTCGAAAACCATAAAATAAATTCTACCGCGAGCAAATTTGTTTTTTTTCCGGGGAGATTAAAAATAATTTTGTCAGTAGAGCGCACTTTGAGTTTCCCAAAAAAAAAATCAACAATTAATATGAAATGTTTCCATTTTTTCGGCGGATAAAAATTTTTTGTCAATAGAGCGCACTTTGAGTTACCCCAAAAAACCCACCAATTAATATGAAATTTTTCCATTTTCTCTGTGGATAACAAATTTTTTGTCAGTAGAGCGCACTTTGAGTTACCCCAAAAAAACCCACCAATTAATATGAAATTTTTCCATTTTTTCGGTGGATAAAAATTATTTGTCAATAGAGCGCACTTTGAGTTTCTCAAAAAAAAAACTCAACAATTAATATGAAATTTTTAATGACTTTACCCCTTTTTTTCGGCGGAGATCTAATAGCCGGATAATTATGTTGAAATGGGAGGAAGAGAGGAGGAGAAGGAAGAAATGAGCGATTTTCGGATTGAATTGTTTAGAGAAAAGAAGACGGAAAGAATAATTAAAAATGACCAGCAAAATGTTGAATTCATCATTTTTCTCTTCTCCCTCCTCTCTTCATAGGAAATCCTCGTCCATTTTTTTTCTGTTGGTTGTTAGGTCAAATATATAGACGCCACTCAAAAAAAAAAAAAAAAAAAATATTTCAACACACTTTGAAATTGCTGCTGACGAGGCGAATAGCACAAATTCATTTCATTTCTTTGTTTGTTGCTTTTTAAGGTTTTTGACCACCTGTTTTTAGAGGTTTTTTGCCCGGAAATTATTAGAAAATGATTGAAACAGGTGTTATTTTGTCTTCGATTCACCACATTTGACCGTCCTTTTTCTTTTTTTTATTTTATTTTCTTTTTTATTGGATTTCTCATTTTTCAATTAAAAATTAATTTTCTAATTATGCTGCAAACACGCTCTATTGATAACCGTAAGATTCATTTATATTGGCTACAAGAGAAAATGCTCATTTAATACTCAGTCAACAGTGTTCCCATACAGAATTATATTTTGTTTTTTTTTATGATTCTGAACATTTTAATTTCAATATTTTCAGATATTTTTTAAATTCTGACTGAAACTCGATTCATAGTTTCCAGCTTTTTTTTTTTTGAGTCCGCCGCGTCCAAATAATTTTCTTGTTGCTGTTTGGAACACAAATAAAATAGAAACCCAAACCGAAAACGAAAAAGAAAAACGATTTTTCAGTGCTAAACAATAAGGAGCATTGAATTGAATACCTCAAGAGACCCCAATGAATAAATGAAAATGAGAGAAAATAGAGAGAGAGAGAGAGAGAGAGAGAGAGAGAGAAAAGGTCTCAAAGCGATTTATTGACATATGTAGATGATTGTGTGACTCGGGGAACGAAAGAAAAGAAGAGAAAAGTCTCCTTATTCGGTACACAAACAGGCTCATCTCCGATGAAAACCTCGAGCCTCTTCACCTGCCCATTCTCTCATTAATTTTTACGCTATTTTCCCATCACCAATTTTGCCGCTTCATTTTTAGGCTTTTTCGAAATTGGAAAAAAAATCATCTTCGTTTTTGTTCCATTTTTTAGATGTTTTCTTTCGAATTTTGTTTTCCCCTTCTACCACTGAAGTAGTAGAATCCCTGATCGGTTTTAAAAATTCGAGAAAAATCTCAGCTTTTCCCTCCTTTTTCTTTTGAATTAATGAAAAAAAAATGAATAAAACCTTGGTTTTTTATTGAATTTCTTGACAAGAAAAATAAAAATTTTATTACAAGAAAAAATAAGAAACGTGGAAGTATAAAATTGTCGAGAACAAAAACAAGATCGGCGCTTGTCGTCATGATTTTGGTCATTTTTATGTTTATTTTGCCATCGACTGTGAAAAATGATTTGTTCGTTTCTGTCTTTTGTGATTTCAAGTTTTCTTTTATTTTCTCATCTTTCACGTTTTCTTTTTTAATTATTACTTGGAGCTCATTTCATTAGCTCAAAACATTTTATTTTTGACCACTTCAAACTTTTTTTCTTTTTTTTTATGAAAAAATTAGCTGAATCATTTCTATTTTTTATTTTTTATTATCAATTTATTTTTTAATTCCTGGTAATTTTTTTTTTACTAAAAAAAGCCTTTTTTAACAGATCTGGTTTGAAGTGATTTTTGAGAGTTTTGAAAGTGAGCTCACGACTTTTAAACCTTTAATTTGAAAATTCTACAAAACTAGTTTTTGTTCATTTTTGTATTAAACAAAATCTGAACAATTTCAAGTTGGTGATATTTTGCACTTTGATTTAAATAAAAATTGTTGTGGAAAAATAACAACAACATTAAAGGCGCGTAGCAGTTTGTTTTAATTGAATCACACAACGAACACAATTTTGTTTTTGTTGTTAATTTTTATGCAATCTTTTGTGAAATTATGTTCGTTTTTTTTTAAATTCAATGTCAATTTTGGTGACCATCAAAAAAATAGCACAGACTCAGAATAGATTAAGCAAATTTTTGTTCGATTTAATCTCCAAACCGTCCTCATTTTTACCAATTTTCACTACTTTCTCTCAATTTCAAATATTTTTCAATACATTTTTATTGTTGATTTCAATTCCCGGATTCAATTTGTATATTTTTATTATTCTTTATCAAAATATTTTACGATTTAATGCTTTTTCTATTGATTTCACGGCTGTGAGTATTAAAAAAAAGAAAAGAAAAAAAACGAAGGTAAATGCTAATAGTTGGAATTGAAAAAATTGGCTATAATTTTTATTCATTAAATGTTTGGCGGCAAAAATTTCTAGTGGCTTGTTATTAAATATACTTTTTATAGTCTACAGGTTTATCCGAACAGTCATCAACACTTCCACTTTCTTTTATTTTTCTTCCTCCTCTTCTTATTTTCTCCTTGTACAGTTTGGTTTCCTATTCTTCTTCATTTTTTCCTTTTTTTTTCGTTCACTAAAAACGTGTTTTTGTTTATTGCTAAACATTTTTGTTCATTTAATAATCATAATTGTTGTTATTATACATTGAAATTTTCAAAGGTTAAAAAATGTTCCGCTGCGGCTTTTTCTTGCAAAAAAGTGTAAATTCTCATGAAGAAAGTTTGAAAAAATAAAAACAAGTGTAATTGTTTTAAGCAAAAATAATAATAAATCATTTATTGATTATATTGAAGAAGCGGAATAAAACACGCTTTTCAGTGGAACGGAAAAAGTGGCCTTCAAAATGCACTTTCTACCTTCAAATTTTTGAACGATTTCTTCTTTTTTTGGCGCAATCAAGTTTTGAAAACGAATTTCGAAGTTAAACTTTAAAGTTTCATTTTAGCGTTTTTAATTTGAAAAAAAAACCGAATGAGATTTGGAATTCAAATTTTCCAATGTTTGCGCTTTATGTTTGATTGTTTGATAGGCTAATGGTCAGCTTCGGCAATTTTTCGTCATTTATTTTATTTTCCGGCACATTTTTTAAATATTTTCTTCGCTTATTTTTTCTGTTGGTTTCCTGACGCAATCAATTTCTTTTGAAGCATATTTCAAAACGCAAATAAAATAATGAAAAATGCTCTTATCACCATTCATATTTATTGAAGTAAAGTCATTGTGTACTTTTGGTTACTCATAAATGTTTTGAGTTTTCGTTCCATATTTTTGAATGTTCAAGCCGAATTTGCCAAAAAATCAATATTTTTCAGATAAAATCAAGATAAAAAAGAGAAATTCTTTCAAAATTTGCCGAATAAAAGGCGAAACTTCAAAATGGATGGGAATTTGACTCTTGGTAGAGGTCATGTATTCCCATTTGATAATTATAAAGTAGGATTTTAATTGAGAAAATCAATTTTTATTTTTGTGCAGAAAGGAGCAAAAGTATGGCATCGTCATCCGATTCTAATTTGGATTAGTGGAGAACTGGAAGAAGATGTGACATTTGAAACAAGAGTTATTAAATTGCGTTTGGAAGATGAAACGGTATGAAGTTTGATGTTTAAAACAAGAAATACGATTTTTCAGAATTTTCAATTTGAAATAAAATCATTAGAACAGCTTCCATTTCTTCGAAATCCGCCTATTTTAGTAGGAAAAGATGATTTGACGCTTTTATCTTATCTTCATGAGCCAGCAGTGCTGCACAATTTGCAGTTTCGATTTGTTGAAAGACAGAAAATCTATACGTATTGTGGTATTGTTCTTGTGGCAATTAATCCATATTCAGATTGTTCCTATTTGTATAACGATGATGTAATTCAGGTAATAATTGAGAAAAAAAAATGAAAATAAGAAACAAAAATTTGATTTTAAAGGTGTACCGAGGCGTAGGAAAATCAGTTCGTGAGCTTGATCCTCACATTTTTGCAGTCGCCGAAGAAGCATATTTCGATATGAGAGAATTCTCAAAATCACAATCAATTATAGTCAGTGGAGAGTCGGGTGCTGGAAAAACGGTGTCGGCAAAATTTGTAATGAGATATTTGGCATCGGTGGCCGCCAGTCGTCGATCGAACGGAACATCTTGCCGAACAGGAATTGAACAACGAGTATTGGCAAGTAATCCAATAATGGAAAGTATTGGAAATGCAAAAACAATAAGGTTTGTGTTTGTAGAAAAAATAGTTTTGAAAGAATTTTTGAAAAAAACTTATTCAGAAATGATAATTCGTCGAGATTTGGAAAATTTATTCAAATTAATTTTTGTGATAGCGGCCGAAAAATTGCAGGAGCTGAAATGAAAACGTATTTGCTTGAAAAAAGTCGCCTCGTTTTTCAGGTTGAAAATCACAAAATATTTTTCATTTAATTAAAAGTTTAGGCTCCTGGTGAAAGAAATTATCATATTTTCTATCAAATGTGCGCCGCTCGTCATCATCCACTAATCAAAGATCTCCAACTTGGCGCGTGTGAATCGTACAATTATTTGACACAAGGCGGTGATAGTCGAATACCGGGCGTTGATGACAAAAACGATTTCGATGAGCTGATAAACGCCTTAACAATGCTAGGATTTGACGAATCACAAACAATTGAAGTGTTTCGCGTTCTTGCCGGCTTGTTAATTCTTGGGAATATCAATTTCGAAAATGGCGAAACATCGTCAACTGTGTCAGAATCAAGCCGAACCGAAGTTTCGAGATTATGCAAAAATGTATGGGAAATTGACGAAAGATCCTTAATGACTTGGATGACGCAGAGAGAGATTCGAGCTGTCAATGAAATTGTCACAAAATCGTTAACCAGAGATGATGTATCATTTAAACTTTAAAAAAAAAGAAGAAATTAAATATTTTTTTAGGCTGTCCGATCTCGTGATGCGCTCACAAAAATGATCTACTCTCAACTTTTCAATTTCCTAGTTGAACGAATAAATAATGAATTAAATGATAAAGAGGTTAACTCGAAACAAAATGTGTCAAACCGAAAAAAAGTTGATCGATTTATTGGAGTTTTAGATATCTATGGGTAGAGCTGGATTTCTTCAAAAATATTAGAAAAAATTTAAAAAAAATGTTGTTCAGATTTGAAACATTTGAAATTAATTCGTTCGAGCAATTTTGTATAAATTATGCTAACGAAAAACTTCAACAACAATTCAATCAACACGTGTTCAAACTGGAACAAGAAGAATATGTGAGAGAAGAAATTGATTGGGTTCGAGTCGATTTTCATGATAATCAACCAGCAATTGATTTGATTGAAGGACCTGTTGGGCTTATTAATTTGTTAGATGAGCAATGTAAAGTACGTCTCAATTCCTCTTTGTCTTTTTCTTTAAATGTTCTCAAAGAAAACCATCAAATTTCTAGAGATTAAACGGATCAGACAAGGATTGGCTGAGTCAATTAAGTAATAATAATGAGCTAAAAAAGAATGCACAATTGGCATTTCCGCGTGTTCGCTGCAACGATTTTATTGTTCGTCATTTCGCCGCTGATGTAACGTACACCATCGATGGATTCGTTGAAAAAAATCGCGATTCCATTGGTGAACAATTGTTAGACGTTATTGCGTCGAGCAAATTTGCCTTCATACGGAACGTAATAAAGAATGGTAGCGAAAAAACGGCAACACCGTCAATGCCAAATGGAAAGAGAAATGTGAAAAAAACGGTTGCAAGTCAGGTAGAAAACTAAAATTAAGCAAAATTGAAAATGAAGAAATTTATGGATTTTTTTCCAGTTCCGAGATTCACTTAAAGAATTAGTAAATGTGTTGTGCTCAACAAGACCGCATTATGTTCGATGTATCAAACCAAACGATAGCAAAATGAGGTGATTAATAAAGGAACGAAAAACAAAAAGCCTAAAAAATTGAATATTTCAGCTTTGAATTCGAGCCGAAACGAGCTATACAACAGTTGCGAGCATGCGGAGTATTGGAAACTGTTCGAATTTCAGCAGCTGGATTTCCATCAAGGTTTTTTCCTTATAAAAAACTTTAGAAAAAAAAAGGCGAATTTAGATATCTGTATGATGAATTTTCTAAAAGATATCGAGTTTTGTACACAAAGGAAAGAGCTCTTTGGAAGGAAAAACCAAAGAAGTTTGCCGAACTGGCGTGTGAGCATTGTTTAGAGGTAAAGTTTAAATATTTTTTAGACGTTCATTTTTGTTCGGTGTTTTTAGGAAGGAAAATATGCTCTTGGAAAAACGAAGATTTTTTTGCGAACAGGACAAGTTGCAGTTTTAGAACGAGTCCGTTTAGAAACATTGTCATCATCGGCTGTAATAATTCAAAAAATATGGAAAGGATATGCGGCTCGAAAGAAATTTGAAATAATGCGAAGATCATTGCTCATTGTGCAAGCATCATTGAAAGCATTTTTAGCGTTTCGAAGAATTAAATATTTGCAAATGCATCGAGCTGCAATTACGATGCAAACGGCTGTCAGGTAAAAAAAAAAAATCTTTTCCCCCTTTTTTCTGATTTAAGTTTATTTTAGAGGATTTCTGGCTCGTAAAAAATATCAGCTGATTCGAAATTGTGTCATTGCAATTCAATCTTCATATCGAGCGAATAAAGTTAGAAGATATGTTGAAAAAGTAGAGTTTTTTTTTGGTTTTTTCTAAATAAAAAAGTTGAAAAACGTTTCAGCTTCGATATGAAAAATCAGCAATTTTGATACAATCAGCATGGCGCGGATATCTTGTCCGACGAGAACAAATTGAAAGAAAAAAGAAAATAATAATGGTACAATGTTTAGTCAGAAAATGGTTGGCAAAGCGAAGATTACGAGAATTGAAAGTAAGATTATTTGAATAGCGATCAAGAAAAAAGCATTAAATGTGTTTTTCTCAGATCGAAGCAAGAGCTGTTGGGCATCTTCAAAAACTGAATACTGGATTGGAAAACAAAATTATCGAATTGCAAATGAGATTGGACAGTACTGTAAGTTTTGTTTTTCTTTTTTCTTTTCAATTTCTTTTATTGTCTGCTCACTGGGTGTTTAGATCTAGTTGTTTGTTGTCATAGCAGATTATTTTATCATTAAAAGAAAAATGAATTTTGTAGAATATTTGTGCATTTCGGCGAAAATATGAATATGTTGAAAGAATATTTCCCCGTTTTTTTTTCTGTAGCTTCTCTCCATTTTCATGTTGATAATAGGTCAAGGGTCAAAAAAGAAAAGAAAAGAAAAGGAAAAGCGGCGCTTCATTGTTTTTTTTTCACCACGAAAAAAATGGCAACATTTCCATTTACGATCCATTTTATTTGCTCTTTTCTCTGAGCCTGAATAGTTGAGAACAACTTGATGATCATTTATTCACACTCTGGTTGTGTAAGTTGGTTGTTTTGTTTTATCCATTTTCAATTTGGCGATTTTTTTGCTGCTGCTTCTTTTCTTTTTTTGGTCTTTTTTTTTCAAACTACAAAATTATCCGAAATAAGTAAATGTAATAGATATGATTGATCATACGGTGCCAAATTTGCCTCTTGGGACACACAATATTATCCATCATTCTGCTGTTTGTCTTTTTTTCTTTTCTTTTCCATTTTTTGTTGCTGCAAAAACCCGGAAAACGGACGGTTCGTTTTTTAACCGCTGACGACTTTTCCCTCATTTTCTCATTTTTTTTGGTGGGGTGGGGGGAGGGGGTTTTACATGAGAAAACAAAACAAATCATCAAAAATGGCAGTGGCAGCGGCAACGGCTCGTCGATTTCGAGTATTTTGTGAATATTTAGTTATGTGTGAACTCCCAAAAGGGTATTTGCCATTTTCACTCGCCTCTCTTTTCTCACTCAATTTTCTTTATTCAGTTGTTTATAGTTTTTTTTTATAAATCCGAAAAATATTTTGAAATTGAGAATATGTGTAATACATCTTCTTTAAAAAATTAAGTCAACGAAGAAAAAGTAAAGTAAAAATTGGAAAGAATTTTAAAAAATTGATGAATCTTGAAAATTTGAGAGAGAAAGAGAGAGAGAGGGGGGGGGGGGGGGGGGGAATGACAATATATTTATCTCAATTGGGGCTAAAGATGAAGATTGTAATCTTGTAAATTGTTTTGTCAATTAGCCGGAAGAAGCAATTAATAGCCGATGGAAAAAAAAAGAAAAAACATGTGCTCGAAAGATTATTTGAAGTTCCGAAATTCTTAACATTTTTAGTTTTTACTTTTGAAAAAAAAAAAACGAAAGAAAGAAAGAAAATCATTGGAGCACAAATGTGAAAAGTAGTGAAAAGCAAATATCAACTACAACCTGTTTTTTTTTTCAAATTGGTTCAACTCATTTTTGTTGAGTTTAGGTTTTTGAGAAAATTATTTTAGTTCTTTTCAAGTCATCGTTTTTTTTTTCAAAAAAAAACTCTCCTTGCTCATCATCAAAAAGCGCATATTTTTTTTTGTCATGGCTGATGATGTACTTGAAAATGGAGGAGATTTTCGTCGCCTATCAAATTGGTCGTATTTGTCGTTCGATTCTCCACTTATTTTTTTTTCACTTTTCCGTCAATTTTTTTTTATCCCATCGACTTCATCAAACTTTTGCCGATAGAATAGCAATTTTGTTGTTTTCTTCTTCTCTCCCCCTCTCCTTCTCCTTCTCCTCCTTCTTCTACTCCACCTCGTTCATATTCTTTCTCTTCTTGATTTTTTTTTGTCTGAGTCGTTAACTGATGCTTCTGCCTTCCAATTCACATAATATAAAATGCTAATTGGTCATTTCGTCACGTTTTGACAGATTTACGGCATTGTCAACGAAAAAAAAATGATTAAAGAATCAATTACGTAGGAAACTTTTTGATGGCGATTAGAAAGAAAAAAAAATGCGGATATTTGAAATGTAAACAAAGCGAGGTTTTATGAATCGGGCACACTGAATTTAATGACAGATTGTTTGATTTAAATTTTGTCACCACAACAAAACATTTTTGAAGATGACTGGCCGGCAATCGTTGCCGATTTTTTTTCTCTTTTTTAAGTTGTTGCTTCATTTTTTTGTTATTCTTTTTGTTGTGTTTTCTTCTTGTTGTTCCTTGCTCTGAGTTAAGCTATGTTTCTTGTATCATTCTTTGCACGCGTTCAGTCAATGCTCATCCCATGGGGTCAAAAAATTGGTGAAATTGTTATTGTGACCCTCTCCACCTCCCCCTCTCTTTTTCAACTCTCTTCCGCCGACAAAACTAAGAGGACAAATCTTGTCAGTTTCGATTGGTGTCATTCGTTTGAGAATCAGAAAAAATGAAAAGTTTTGGGTTTTGGTGGGAAATAGATTCTCGAAATTCTTTTCAAGTTTTAAATAATGAAAGGATTGTTGCCTGAAAATGTTGTTTCTTTATTAAACTACAGTTGTTAACTTTTCTCTTTTTCTCTCTCTCTCTCTCTCTCTCTTTAGTCTTGTCTCCTTCTTGTTTTGAACATTTAATTGTTCATTTCAAATAATTTCTTTTGAATTCTTTTAATGGTAAAGTGTTTCCATTTTGAATTTTTGTTGGAGATTTTCGAAAAATTATTAAATTTTAAAATTCATCAAAAGTAATAAATATGAAATAAAAAGACTCAAGCCTGGCAATTACCGAATGCAGTTCTGAAGCAAAGTTTAATTAAAAACAAGAAAAGATTTGTTGGAAAGAAAATATGTGTTTTAAAGTTTTTTTTTCATTTTAAATAAACGATTTCTAGAAAAAAAAACTATCCAAACAAAGTATCGAATTAATGTGTTCCCTTGAAAAAAATTAAAGAATTTATTTTCAAGAAATGATAAAATCGTTATTTCCATTTTCATTTTTATTTCCTTCATCTTCATTTTCAACGTTTTTTTTTCTTTTTTTTCCCCCATCAACATCATCATCAACATCATGATTTTCTAAATGATTTGGTCAAATTTGTTGCCTCCACAATCACAATTATCCATAGTTTTAAGTTTTAATCAGACTTGATCATTAATCGGAAAAGAATTAGTGGACAGGATAAAATGGACAAGCATGACAAACAACATTTACCCAAATTTAACAAAGATTGATGACTTTTCCAAAAAAAATTTGATTTTTTGTTTTGTTATTTATTTTCTCATCTGTCCTTTGATCTTGAATTAATGATAAGATAGGCAACGATTAAAATTTCAGTTTAAAAAACATGGAAATTTAATGAAAATAAAAATTTCTTAAATTAATGCTTTCATTTAAAAATTGTTTTTTTATACTGACAAATTAAATTTTCAGACTGGTCGATTCAAAAAAGAAAGTGAAATATTGACAGTGACGTGTAAAGAACTCGAAAAAGCCAAAGCCGATATGGCTCTGCTGGAAGCCGAAAGGTGAGAATCTTAATTTGCTACTGTAAAAATGTGAATTTTTTTGTGTTTAGGCTAACATTACTAGAAGCTCGTCATCGAGTTGAAGTATTACAAGAAGAAGTTGAACGTTTAGAAACTGAATGTGATTTGAAAGAAGCTCAACGGGGTGGAATGGAAACAAAAGTTGTTGAATTACAAAGTCGAATGGATCAGGTAATTTTATTTATTACTCTCTCTTTTTTCTCGAACTATATTTTTTAATTATGTTATTCGCAAGCCAGAAAACAGAATAAAATAACTAATTAAAAATAAAAAAAGATCCCTTTTCTATTTTTTTTCCTCTTTCTCTCTCAATTTCTCATTTCAACTTTTTTTTAGTTTTCCTATTTTGCCCGAAAAGTTGAAATATTTTCTCGTTGAGTAAATAGAAAAACGAGGATTACAAAATCTTTCAATTCTTCTTTACATTTGTTCGCTCCCAACAAAACCTTTTTGATTTTGAAACTTTTTTCTCGAGGTTGAGAACAACAACTTTCAATTTTTTTTTCGGCGTTCGTTCAGTAGCTGAAATTAATTTTAAAAAATTGGGGTCATTAAGGTCACTGCAAAGCGTTCTAGTTCCAATTTTTTTTACTTTCTTGCAGAATTTATGAGTTTTCATCAATTCGAAAATGTGAAACGTTTTTTTAAAGAAATTTCATTCGATAATATTTCAGATGCAATCTGAGAGTGAGGCTAAAATTTCTGAGCTTTCCGAGAAATTAGAGAAGGTCAATGCCGAAAAAGCATTGTGGGAAGAAAAGGAGAAAAAGATGCTTGTTGAATTGAATACTGGTAACAAAGCGTCATTTTTTTAATGAAAAAGTAAATTTTGTTTTACTTGATTTTAGAGCGAGCAACACGAAACTCATTGGATGCTGAAATCATTGCAATGCGTGAGCAATTATTGAAAAATGTTGATTTGTTCGAGTCGGGTGCGTTTACAAGAATGTCAAGTGTACGGAAAAACAAGGATATTGATGGATGCTCAAGAACAACATCGAATCTGTCACAATTGACAAGTTCATTCTCGTGCGAGCCACCAATCATGAATTCGAATCAAAGCTTTGCAACGCGCGGATCACCAGAAGCGCAACTCGACGACGTTGCACTGATTATACGTCAACAGAATATGATAAACGAAATGAGAGTAAAAATGGAGCACTATCAACGGGAAACGGCAAGAATGAAATCGATATTGGAAGCATCATCATTGATTGAATCATTAGATAGAAAAACATCATTAAGAGCATTTGAAACAAGCAAAATGACGGTTTAAAAAAATTTTAAAGTTTTGAAATTATTTTTTTCTGATGTTTTTCAGGAACTTGAAACGTCATACACGAAACTAAAAAAAGAGCTGGAAAAACTGGCAATTGAAAAGGATAAAAAAGGAATTGAACGAGTCAGTTTACATGCGGTATTTGAACGAATAATGGAAGATAATGAAACGTGAATCGATTTTAAAAAAAATCAATATTCTTATTCAAAATGTTTAGACTGCGTGAAGAAGCGGCTGAGTTAAGAGCAATGTTGTCAAGTCATTTTGAAAGACAATCAGTAGCTGGATCAAATTCAAGAAGATCACCAAGACCCGATTCAGGACACTGTTCGGGTGCTGATTCAGAAGATGGAAGCAGCGCAACTGATTTAGATGAAGATTTGTGTATTGAAAGGCAATTTAGACAATTGAGAAATTTGGTGGAGTAAGTCAAATGGGAATTTTTTGTTGAAATTAAACAAATTATTGTAGAAATTTGACAAAACAATTGACGAATCAAAGTATTGAAATTCAACGATTACAACAACAGAAAATCAATGAATCACAAATGAATTTCGTAAGTTTATTTCTTTTTTTAAGTTAATTTTGTAAACAAAATGTTGTAAAAAAACCTTGCTGGGTAAGTTTGATGATAAAAGTGCGTCACGCATTGGAGAAAAAGCGATTGATATCCTTCTTATCTTTCTGTCATTCAAAATAATAATTTCCTCTATCTGGTCTTTTGACATGTTTAATTCATTTTGTTTTTGTTACTGTCGAATTTACACTTAATTTTTTTTATTAACGCCGCTCTATGATTTTTAGAAAATTAAAAAACGTTTAAATGCAAATTCGCTTTATTTTAATTAAATATTTCTTTAAAAACAAAAAGAAGAAATTCATTTAATTGATATTTGAGTTGAAAAAAACTCAATTCACTTTGAGTCAAATTGATTGAAAAATAATCTTTGAGAAGGCTAAAATGAAAAGAAAGTCGGCGTCAACATTTTTCTGTCTTGTAAACGAAATCTGATTAGTGCTTTGAACCTTTAGCTTTTTCTAAAAACAACGGATAACAAAGCGTTTTTTTTTATTTCGAGTTTTTAACGCAAAGAACAGGAATTTTTTTCTTTTCTGTTTTTTTTAAAGTAAAATTATGGTAAATCGAAAGCAAGTTTTTGAAAATAAGAAAGAAAATATTTTTCTGCCAAAATGGTGTACCGGTTGTGTATTATTAATGATTTATTAGTGAACACAGACAGTCGATTCTGGTTGGCTCTTTTTCTAAATATTTTGTTGTTTACTTTCTAAAACCTTTTTAAATATGTATTTTTGAAAGAAATTTGAGAACTTGACCACGTAAAAATCTATCCATCGAAAAGACTTTTTGTCGTCTTTCATTGGTTAAATCTTTCAAAAGCGAAAAAAATGTTCATTTTTTATTTCTCATTTTCTTTTTCAATAAAAAAAAAGAAAAGAAATATGATACCTAAACGAGTTTTTGTTTCTTTTTTTTTGGTGGAGTAAAAATTTTTAGCAAAGGATTGAATGGTTTTTTTTTTCGTTGTTTTTGAATCAATTTAAACTTTAAATAAATAGGTGAATGCATAAATACAGTTGAATAGTACGAATTAGCCTAGTTATTGTAATAAATTCGATTTTTTCTATCCAAATCCCTCTAATTTGTTAGTTGTCAGCAATAAATATTGTGTAGAATGTCATTATGATGACCAAAATTTAGTGTGAAATGAGCTTGATTTGCAAAAATAATTTTTATTGACAATTTTTTTTTTGCGAAATGTGTTTGAACACCTTTTAAATTTTTTATTGATTCATATATTGTACACATTTAGTTTGTACATCTCTTCCCTTCTCCTCCTCATCCTCATCTTCTTGTTCTCCTTTGAAAATGTCCGAATGAATCAATAATTTATAAATAGAATGGAAAAAGAGGAAGTCATTTTCAATTTAGTTCAGAATCCTGTTATTCTTTCTACTTTTTATTCGTTTCATTTTTCCCCTCCTTTTTTCTTCTTCGTCGTTATTTTATATCAAATTTGTCATACAAAAAAAAAAACAATGATGTGTTTCGTTTCTTAAGAGAATTTTTGGGAATAGGAATTTAAAGAAAATCTTAGAAAAAGATCTTTGATATTTCTAAAAAAAATCGATTTCATTAAATTAAGCATGAAACGATGTTAAAAAATCGGTTTTAAAATGTCTCAAGAAAATTGAAAATCAAGTTTTTTTACGGGGAAAACAAATTAGTTTAATTTGTTCAAAAAGCTTAATAAATAAATTTTGAAAACAATCTGTATTAGCTTTTTTGTTAAATACGTAGTATAAGGTTCTTGTTAAAAGAAAAAGAAAGTGTTTCATTCCCAGTAAAGCTAGTAAAAATGGAGTTAAGACATCCGGATTTGAACATTTATATAAAAACTGGCAATTTTTGTCGTTTTCTTTTTCTCCTCTTTTTGTTTCCATGGAAATTGGAAAGCACATTTCAAATTTAGCGCATTTCAAATGAATAGTGGTTGGTTAAGGACGCAGATGTGTTCATTTTTAGACATTATTTTTTTTATAGAATTTGGACATTTTTTAAAATTCTTTTTCTTTTCTTTTTAAAAATTCAATAATAGAATTTATTTTCTCATTTCTGAAAGGAAATGCATTTTTTTTAGTTGGTCAAGTCAATAAAAGTAGGCTGAGTAGTTTTATAATCGGTTAAATAAATAAACGAAGTTTTGGTTGATTTCTTATCAAAATAATCATTATCATAGATGTTCGTCATTTTATTACAAACATTTCGATGTTTCTTCATCTTAATTTTCCGTTACTTTAACTAAAAAATAGTTTTTTTTTTTTTTGATTAAAAAAAGTTTCATTAATTAAAGGAAAAGCTTGGCAAAAAAATCATGAGATGAGAAATGTTCATTCCTAAATTGTGTGCCAAACAATTTCCCAAGACGTTTGTGTCTTGTATATGTGTCGTCAATTCACTATTCTGATTCCTATGGGGAGAAAAAACAGAAGAAGCAAAAGCTTAAAAAAAAAGAAAACGAAAACGTATATTTAATGGGAATTTGGGTGAACAAGACGTCGTTTTCCTGCTGGTGAATGATGAATAACTCTTTTTCTTTCTTTCTTTTGTCATTTTAGCTATAGATTTCGTGACATTTTTAGCAATTTTTTGCCAACTTCTCATTTAAAATGTGCCTATCTGGATTTTTATATCCGTTTTTTGTCTCTGAAAATTACGTCATTCATTCCAATTGGAAAATATTGATTCTAAGCCCATTTGGTATTCATGAATTACTAAAAAGAGACATTCGTTCAGTTATTCTTCTATTCCTTTCATTTCTCTTCTATTTTTTTTTACTTTTGTCTCAACTTTTCTCCTTTTTAAGTTTTTTGACTAAAATATTTCAGAGAGAAAAGGAGAAAGAGTGAAAGAAAGAGAGAGAGAGAGAGAGAAAAAGAAAATTATTATCTAAAAATGTTGGAGTTTGACGAAGTTGGAACATCGGCACCACCGCAGCCGTCGCTTCAAAGTAAACTGTCGTCGTCAGCTTCTGCTGATTACTATTGTATGGCTTTTGATGAAGCTGACGAGGTTGAGGATAATCTGACAATGAGTAGTAGCGCGACAAGCAAGGCAAGAAGAAGAAAACAAAAATTAATTTTTAAAAAATTTAAAAAAATAATTTAAAAAACTTAATTTTTCCGTATTTCAGCGTCCATCGGATTGTTCGATCGATGAAGCAGTTAGGGGCGTTCATAAACATGTCCAGATTCTTGCCCAACAAAATATGGTAAAATAAATTGGTTTTCTTGTTTCAATTTTTAAAACAAAAAAGTGTTTAGGAGCTGAACGACAAATTGACGAGACAATCGGAAGAATTGGCAGATTCTCGTGCACAATTACGAGGATATAGCGGCCCACTTGGATTAGGTGAGAATGAGCAGCATGAGCATGTATTCCGCGCTTTTTCACCGGCGAAATCGTTGCTGTCATCGATAGCCAACGAAGATATGATTGATGGTTGTGATGTGACTGATGTTGGTGCGGTTTGTTCAACAACGACAACAATAAATGAAAGCATTCGATCACCGACAATGTCGTGTGCATCAAGCTTAAGTGTTTATCACTCAATTAGCGGACAATCGTCATCTCAATGGCATTGGGCGCATAGCTCAATACCATCAAGAACGACGGCGAGCTGTCCAAGTAGCTCTAAGTCGTTATCACCTTTTATGTCATCACGACAAGAATTCATTTATCCACCAAATGTGAATACATTTTATAGTATTCGTGATGCATTTGGCTCATTTTTAGCCCAAGTTGCAAAAAATCTTGGCTTTAATTAAAAAGTATACGAAAAACGAAAAGAAAATAGCGAACCGGTTCGTAATTTGAATATTTGGTTTATAATCATCAAATAATATTTTTATGCATTTTTATTCTGCGTTTCATATAGTTTTCCCGTCGTTTATTACGGGTAAATGTATTTCTTCATCATCTCCTTCTTCTTCTTCTTCTTTTTTTGCCTTCCTTCTCTCCTGTTGACAAACTCGAATCGGAAAACGTCAGTTGAACGTGTCGCGACAGACACATTTTGTGCGTGCGATTTTCTCGTGGAATTTTAAAATATGAAGAAAGGAAAAAGATATTTATGTGTTTTTTTTTTCCAAATCCTTGTTGGTTTTGTTTAACACTTTTCCTTTGTTATTTTAATTTTAATTTTTTTTTTGCTTAATATGTTCGGTTGCATGATATGAACGGTGTTATTAAACGTGTGATTATAGCATTTTTTAGCTGAAACCCATTATTTTGTCTTTTATTTTTTGGTAATTCTGACGTATTGAATTTATTTAACAAACAATTAATTTGAATATTTAAATTTATATATTTTTATTCAAATTCTTTCTTTGATGTTTTACTTACTTCGTTTTTTGGTTATAAGGATAAATGTTTTAGTTGATATTTGATAATGTCAGTGTTTGGTGGAATTCATTTTGATTGTTTTTTTTTCTCGAATTTTGAATATCGAAAAGATCCCGAGGGGAAACATTTGTGACGAAGACATCAGTTTGATGGTTTCTGAAGACAAGAGTTGTTCAACATTTTTTTTTCCCTTCCATTTTCTGTTTTATCCTATTAATTTTTTATTGATGGCTATCTGACTTTCTGTCTTTGTGTGTGAGTTTGTGACACTTTTTCCCAATTTGATGGCGATGGCTTCTCCTTCCTCCCTTCTTTCTATCCATCCATCCACCAACGCACTCATTCACCATTTCGAGTGGATTTCAGCAAAAGTCACATGTTTGAATTGAAAAAAAAAGAAGAAAAAGAAACGTGTGACTTTTTTTTGCGGAAAATCCAAACCGGTTCACTGTTTTTTTTTTGATTTGTATCTCCAAATCAGTTTTGTTATCAAATTGTATCAAAATCAATGAAATTTGATTTCAGAAAATACATCGGATGAGGATATAATTCGATTAGAATCGTTTCAAAAAGACAAAATTCCTCACAAAGGATTGTTGGAAGTCTACAACGTGCCCGAGTTTGCCCGAATAATTGTTTGTGGTTCGTTTCGTTTCGTCTTACTTTTTACAAAATTTGTTTTTTGTTTTGTTTGCAGAACTCAAACCGAGACTTGCTCGACTTTTGACCAAAAATTTGCCAGCTTATTTATTGTTGGCCGCTTTCAAAAACAACGATGAAAATATGGATGAAACGGCTCTCACCAGCCTTTTCTCTACGGTCCATGTTGTTCTCAAAGATACGATATCGGTATGAAAACGCTGAGAATTTTCCTTTTTTTTTTGTTGAAGCATCAACAAAAATGATGACAAACACGCTCTATTGACGATCAAGCTGAATCTCTGGTGCGATAACTCGAGGAAGATTCGACAATACATATAGTTCAATAGAGCGTGTTTTCATCGAGCATCAATTTGAGCCGATATATAAAAATTAATGAATTTTCAGCGTTCACACGATCTTGATCTTCTATCGTTATGGCTTGTGAACACATGGCGATTGTACAATCTTCTTCGTCAATACGCAGGAGACGATAAGAATCCAGTAAGAAAAAATCGAAAAAAAAAGTCTTTTTCTTCAAAAAAAAAATAAATGACAACTTAGGAGTGGCAAGCGGCGAACAGTGAGCAACAAAATCGCTATCGATTCAAGTCGTACGACGTGACGCCAATCCGTGATCAACTCAAATTGCGTGTCGAAGAATGCTACGCGAATCTAATGAAGAAGGCCATCGAGCACGTGTTGTGCCCGAAAATTGTTCCCGCCGTCCTGCAGCACGAAAGTAGCAGCGATCTAATGACAGCCGGCCAAGAGCGAAGAGAGCGAAATTCGGGATCGACAGGTGGAAGCGACTCGATGCCCAGAAAAAGTCTCGATGATTTGTTACATTTTGTGAGTTTGATTTTTATTAAATTTGTGAAAAACTCCAAATGGGTGGCGAGTCTCCGCCCCCGTTTTTTTTTTCAAATAAAAATTGTTTCAGCTTGAAATGGTTCACTCAAAACTAACAACTTTTGGAGCTGATAGTATTGTGATCAGTTGTGTCATTGGACAAATGTGCAATTGGATGTGCTCCTTGGCTGTAAATCATATGATGCTCAGAAGTGAATTGTGCAATTTCGAAAAAGCAATTCAAATCAAGTAAGAAAAGAGAGGAGGAGGAATAATGTGGAAGAAAAACAATTTGCAGACACAATGTGACTGAAATTCAAAATTGGCTCAACTCAAAAGGGCTCGGACACTGTAGGGATCATTTCGAGCCGCTGATCCAAGCATGCCATTTACTACAAAGTCGAAAAGACGCGTCGAACATCGACACACTTTGCGGTGAAATGACGAACAAGCTGAAGCCAAGACAAGTGGTCGCCTTCCTCCAACATTACGATCCATCAGACGACATGGAAGAGTCGGTGTCAACCGAATTCCTCGTTCAAGTTCAAAGAAAGCTCAACAAAAGAGCAATGGAAAACGGCGAACCAGTTGAGAGCAAAGACGCGTTCATAATGATGGGCACCTATTTGCCGCCATTCAATTGTCAACAATTTTCCTACAGTGATTTTCCGCTCGAGACCCTCAGTCTCCCAAGCTGTCTGCACCTTCAAAATGTGTGTCGATTAATATAATAAAGAAAATCATGTGACCACTTCAAATTACTGGTAATATTTCGAATTTTCTTGATAATTTTATCTGATTTTTGTGATCTAGTCATATTATTTTTTGATTTTCTCCCGATTTTATTGATTAAATTAATTTTTTTTTTTTTGAAATTTCACTTGCTTGTCAAATTGTACAGAATACTTGTATTTGTAAAATATATTTATACGCTGACTCCATATTTACATTATTTAACCTTTTTTTTTGTATTTGAAAAAAAAAATTCAATTAATTATCGATTTTTTTCGTCGTTTCTCGTGTAAATGAAATTCAAATTATTAATCGTCATTTTGTGTTTGAAAATTGTCGAAAAATTGTGAAAAAATAGCAGGAAAATGACGAACGATTCAGAAAGTCCCAACGAAGGTCAACAACAAATGGAAGTCTGAAATTTTTTGTTGAATTGGATTCTGAAAATTTGAATTTTTTTTCTTTTTCGTTGTAGAAATTACCAGAAAATGAAAGTGAAAGTAGCAGTGTTCAAGAAAAAAAAGAGGGGTGAATTTGTTGGAGAAAAACAATTTTTAAAGACGAAATTTTCAGATTTGACTATGTTGTTGTCCCAATTGTTTTCAAGCAAGGAATGAAGTTTGGTTTGGGCATTAAAAATGTTTACAAAAATATTTATGTGATCAAAGTTGAAGAAAGTAAGAAAATGCGCAATTATTTCCCTGCTATGTATTGCTGCAAACATGCTCTAGTGAAATGTAAACAAAGCCATTTTTTTAAAAATCGTCTGGAATTTTTCAACGCAAAAAAAGGGTTTTTTTTCACTTTTTGAAAATATTATTTATCAATAGAGCGCGTTTGCATCCCACACTGATAGAATATGGAGAAAATTAAAGATTCAATGGTGTCTGGATTATTTAATATTGCTGATCGAGTGATAAATGTTGATGGGGAGCCAGTTGTTGATAATACAAAATGTAAAACATTATTGATTAAAGGATTGAAGAAAAATCACATTTCGAATGTTTTGGTTGAACGAGCCATAACTGAAACGACAAAACAGAATGCATTGGTAGGAATTTGGAGAAAAAATGAGGAGATTTTAGAGAAAAAATTTATCGAAGGCGCATTCTTTTGGTGTTTTTTTTTAAATTTTTACTGTCATGTCGCAATATCGCTCTATTGATAATTTGATAATTTTTGCATGGAAAAAATTATAGGCATAGGAAGAAATTTACTTAAAATCCTCTAAAATTCATATTCAATGTTCTAAAATTTGTTTAATCAAAAAATGATTTGATACTCATTCAACAATTTATGAGTAAACAAATTTTGAAGTACGCAGCGAAATGTTTAGCGCCAAAAATATTATTTTTTAATTTTTTCAATTAAAACAAATATGGAAATTCAAACTTAGGATGAAATGAACGAAATTCATAAAGAATCCGTCATGGCTCCACCAGATGTTCGAAGTATAATGAGAAAAATGAAGCAAAGAATCAGAATAAAACCACAGGTTTCAGCATTTTTTTCCTTGTTTAAAAATTTAAAAAAAAAAAGAAGAAACTTTAGGAAAGTGCTTTAACAAAAGAAGGAAAAGACAGAAAAGCTTGTATAATTGATGATGGACACAAATCAGTTATGATTCACATGGATAACGAAGGTCAAAAGGATAAACTAAAGGTTTTTTTTAAAGAAAAATTGCCGTCAATTTTTTTGGGAAAAAAGAAATATTTGCAGAAAGTTTCTAGAATGAAGGACTAAATCTGAAATTTAAGACATTATTTGGTTAATAAAATTATATTTTTTAATTAAAAAATGTTTTTAATCAAAAAAAAACTTTTTTTGAATTAAATTAAATTTTGTAAAATTATAAATTAAAATCTGAATCATCTTCTGTCACCCACAAATATGCCAATTGTCCAGCAGCAGTGAGAAGCCGCTCTTTTTTCGGATGAGGCGATAATGAATGCACAATTTTTGATGGATGCTCTAACTTGGCGACAATTTCAGAATTCATAAGACTGAAAAAAGGCGCCAAATGTTCAATTATTTATTTATTTTTTCTTACTCGTAAATGTACACAAAACCGTCTTCTGATCCAGATGCAACATATTCGATGGATTGAAGAACACAACAGTCTAATTTATATTCTTTGTTTACGTGTCCACGAAATCCAGCAAGAAGTTTCCCATTTGATTTATCGATTAATCGAACATTTCCACCCATTGTTCCAGAGAGAACACAATTTCCATCTGGAGTGAAATGAACACTATTAACAGAATCACCCATAAAATCGATTGTCATCTGAAAATTTGCGAAAAAAAAAATGAAAATTTAATTCAAAAACTTGCCATTCCATCTCGAACATTGTAAATTCGATAATTACAATCTGCGCTTCCCGCGACAATTTCATGACCATTGACATCAATTGAAACGACGCCATCGGTTGATTCATTGAAAATCTGAAGTTATCGAATAATCAATGAACATTTAAACAAAAATTACTTGAATTGGTTTATCGCTGCGAGACCTCGCATCAAATGCTTGCATTGTGCAATCCATTGAACCAGAAAAAACCACATTTGATTCTTCATTGAAAGCGATCGCGTTGACTTGAGCTTAAAACAATTTTTTGCTGATAAAATCTGAATTATTGGAACGGAAACAAACCTCCATGAGTTCTCCACCTTCGCAATTGTTTCGATGTTTCGACATCGAACACAGTACACGCTCGATCAGCTCCACCAGCGGCGATTTGAGAATTGTCTGAAGATGAAGCGGCGTCGAGAACTTCATTTCCTGTTCCAGAATATGTTTGAAGTAGACTTCCTTTTAGAGGATTCCATAATTTTATTGTTTTGTCACTTCCACATGAAATACAATAATTTCCGTCGACTGTAAAATAATTAACTGTTGTTTTCAACCGTAATTTTGACAAAATATTCTTACCGTTGTATTTTACAGCTCTAACAGCTCCTTGCTTACAATCAATAACTTTTGCTCGAACTGTCGGCCATTTCGGCATCTGAAAATTAAAAAAAAATAGAAAGAGGAAAAAAACAAATAAATAAAACAATTTTTCGAAAATATCGCCGAGTTTTAAAGAAGAAAATACGCTCTAGCTAAATACACATATGTACTCCTCTCGGAATCAAACCTCGGTTTTTATTATTTTTATTTTTATTTTTTAATGCTCTTATTAAAAAAATTTTTTTTAAAGTTTTTCAGGTCTTGATGGGGACTCATATTCAACATGTGTTCATTATCAATCGAGCAGGAAGTTTGATTCATCACTGGGGAGATGAAAGCAAACCAGTGAGATTTTATAAGCTTCCCTTCACTTGGATTTAAAATCTCATTATTATTTTTCAGGTGGAAGTTGAAAAAACATTCACATATCCTATTGATGTGCATTTAGAAGAAATTGACCAAAAAGTTGTCGTAGTTTTTGGTGAAAAAGATGGAATCAAATTGAAGTAACAAAAAAGAAGGAAATAAGCAATTTAATGAATAAGAAATGTTAATTTTTCAGATATTACATAAATGCTTTAAATAATCAACCAGTTACTGGAACCCATTTTCGTCTAGGAGAAGATCAACAAAATGTTTTAGAGTATTTAGACAAAAGTGAAAACTATCCAGTAAAATATATTTAAAACCCTTTGTTCTTCTTCTAAATCATTTTTTTTCAGGTTACTATCAGATTTATTGCTCCAAAAATATCAACAAACGAAAAAATTATATTGTCTTCAATGTTTCATTCACTTTTTACAATTGCTGTTCAATTAAGTCCTTGCCCTAAAAGTTCTGGAGTTGAAGTTATGGAAACCACACAGTTTAAACTTTTCTGTCTTCAAAGTAGAACAGGTTTCAATTTTTTTTTAATTTAAATAAATAATTTTTGGCTGATTTTTTAGGCATGAAATTTGTTGTTATAACTTCTTCTTTTTCAAATATTGCGGCTGACACGTTGTTGTCAAAAATGTACGAGTTGTATGCTGATTTTGCTCTAAAAAATCCGTTTTATTCCATTGATATGCCAATCAGGTTTTTTTAAACGATATTTTTTTTTGTTCGAATTCATCAATTTTAAGAGCCCAAAAGTTTGATGAAGGACTTCGAGCACTTATCGACAGAGCAGAAAAAAACAATGGAGCACTTACGTTTTAAACATTTCAAACGTACGCCCAATGTGTTAATTAATTCAAATAAAAACCTCGGGTAGAATGTTCAAAAGTGTATTTAAAAAAATAAAAAATCAATTAATATGGTAGTACATGCTAACGATGTCGTAGTAAAGCAGTGATAACAAATAAATTCAAAACAACCGATAATGCTCCAAAATTTCCGACGTTGAGGTCATCTGAAAACGTTTTTGAAAAATTAAAACGCAAGCAAAAAATTTTCTGTGCCTCATGCTGGAATCGAACCAGCGACCTTCTGTTTACTAGACAGACGCTCTGCCACTGAGCCAATGAGGCTGATGCTGAAGTGAGGTTCTAAATTATTGAAAGCCATTTAATATTTATATTCGAAATTTCAATGAAAAATTGGGACAAAGTCCTCTTCCAGCTCATTTTCAGATACACGGGGAGAGAAGCTGTCGATTTTATTAATAAAAACAAATAAAAAATCAGTTTATTGGATTTAAAAAAAAAATTTAAAACTCAGCGAGATCACAATTATTAATAAAAGGAAATCTATCTAACCCGAAGAAGTAAAAAAAAATCAATAAAATCAATTATTTGGAAAAATTTTTTGCTCAGCCGGAATAACTGTGCTAATATTTCCATTCGAAACTGGCAAAAGCTCAAACTCAATTCGAGGAATTTGCAACGACGGTTGATCTTTGCCGTAGGACCGGAATCGAACCGATTCGCTGCGAGACCACGCATGAGTTGGCGATTTTTCGCTTGTCGCCTGAAAAAGCATCAGAAATAATGTGGCTTTTCCTTTTGGGCTTCATTGTTCACCGGCGTAATTTCACCATCTTTTAATAGTGGCTCGTGTGGTGCCACAAATGGCTCAGCAGCGTTCACTCCATTTTCATAATCGCGACACTGTGATCGAGTATTTGCTGAAACTGAAATGTTTGTTTCCCCAATTCATTTCAATCAATAATTGGTTTTTTTCCCAAAAAAAACGAAAGAAAAATGACCCGGCCCGACCCGGCCCGCAACCAACCAAACGATTTATTCATTTGTGAGAAGCTCTTCGTTCGATTCCATGGACGACGAGGACTACAGCACGCCAACCGTCGAAATTCGGTCATTCGAAAATAACATAATGGCTGACATACTGAATGAACACCAATCAGGACCTGGAACAATACGAAAATATTCATTCTTTACGCTGCTTTTCATTTATGAATCGGTTTGAGCAGCCTTTGAAGCAGCTAAAAATAGATGAAACAAAAACATCATTGATTTTCGGTTGGAGAAGAAGGGAGGCGGGGGTGGAAAGATTACGGTAGAAACTGAAATCTTCACCTGTAACCACCAGCGAATTAACGTGCTTCCATGGGTTATTTCAATCAAATTATTGATGTGTAAAAATGCGACCATTTGAATTCCCGAATAAGGGCACAAAAATAAAAGATCAACGATCTGAAAGTGACAATTATTGATTGATTTGATTGAACACGAAAAATCACCAAAACTGATCCAATCACATAAATGTATTTGTGACGAGACATTGCTTGAACTCCTCTCCATCTGAAAAAAAACAACAAAGTTCTTTTTAAAAGTTGGCAGGCCCCCCCCCCCCTCGAATAATTTGGCTGCGTACATTGCAGATATGACTGTTGAATGAGTATCATATTTTGAAATTATCAATAGAGCGCAATTACATTACAACAGATTAAAATAATGGGGAGAGAAGAGGGGGGGGGGGTTGAAAGAAGTGAATAACCAACCGACTACCACTGGAACAATTCGATCCTTGATTATTGATTGGTCGATGATGTATTGATCGATTATGAATTCGACTTTCATCATTGTTCAAACATCCTTCTTCTTTGAATTTTCGAATTGTTCGAAGAATGAAAGTGTAACAGACGACAACAATTGCCAAAACCAAAAAACAAAAAACCGAAATGAGAAGAAGCGAAAGTGTGGCCAGATCGATTTGCATTCCACCTTCTGAAAAAAAATCAAATTTGAAATTCCGCGCCCCCACCACCAAGAAAAACCAGCGTCAGATTGTCGCATAATTGGTGACGAGCTTGATGATGGAATCAACAATCCAAGACCCATTATTGTGCTCACCATCCAACTGAAATATACAAACAATTTTGGCTACCAGAGCACCATTTTTTGGTGAATTTTTCTTTTCTTTTTTACCAGCACGCCAATATTCCGAGAACAGCTCGTCGACGAAAATATCGACGATAATGTAAAGGATAACGGATGACAATGAATTCATTTGTGGTGAAAACGAGAAGATTAAAAATTGTTAATAAATTACAAATTCTTAACAAGACGAGGGCAAAAGTTGAAGCCTGAAAATAATTAAAAATACATTTTTTTTTTCAAATTTAAAAAAAAATTTTTACTCGAAAAAGTGCGATTCTTGTATAAATTGATAAATTAATTTTGTAAATTGAATTAGCAAAATACGGTAAACCATAAACCTTAAAAAACATTTTTTTTTCTCAAAAAATCGATTTAAAAAAAGAAAAAAAAACTTACAATTAAGCAAACTCCGCGCACAACATCAAGAATTGCACAATGAAGAACAATCACATAGAAAACATTTGAAAGTACACGATGACGATGTCGTAGTAAAGCGGTGATAACAAACAAATTCAAAACAACTGATAATGCTCCAAGATGTCCACAAAGAAACACCGCTGTTGTAGCCATCTGAAATCCTTTTCAACAGTTTTAAAAATGAACAAAAGAAATTCTAATTCAAAAGGCTCTAGCAGGAATTGAACTCGCGAACTGCTGTTTACTTAACAGAAGTTTTGCTACTGAGCCAATAAAGGAATTAGAACCGGGTTAATAAAAAGATTTAACTACTTCTTGTCAAAAATTTAAAAATTCAATTAAAATTGTTCGGTCTTTGCAAATTTTTGATGAGCTCAAAATGAAGCCGGATTAAGAAGGAAAAAGGAGAAAAAGAAAACCGAGCGACATGCAATTATTAATTGAAAAAAAAGCAAGAAAAAAGCATAAAATGTGCAATTTTCTCCAATTTTCGACGGCTCAAAGAATCCAACAGAAATGGTGACTTTTTACTGGGCACAAATTGAAAACTTGTTAGAGACGACGAAACAAGGAAAAACGTGGGACGGGTGGTGGTGAAGAAGGGAGAGGGAGGGAAGGAGGGAAAAGGGGTGGTCCGTCCGACATTTATTCATTGCACTCAAAAAAAGAAAAAGAAAAAATAATTTTATAAGCCAAATTTGTGGCGACAATCAGTTTTGAATCGAAAAAATATGCGAAGTTCTACAAAAAAAAAAATTGGGAGAAATCTCTCTCTCTCTCTCTCTCTCTCTCTCTCTTTCTCTCTCTCTCTCTCTTCCTTCTTCCTGTATTTCAGATAAACGTGGGGGAGAAGCCGAAAGCCGAAAAAGTGAGAAGATCGAACAAGAAAAATAGAAGAATTTTTTGAATGGAAAAAATGACAAAAGTTCGTCGATTCCTCCCCTTCTCAATTTTCTGCCCCACCCCCCCCCCCCTCGGGCTTTCATCTCAAAAATACATATTAAAGGGGATTCTGGCAAATGCACTTGGCACTTGCCACAATCTCAGAATTCTCTTTTTCCTGGAAACAAAGAAAAAAAAATAGAAAACAATGTTCCGTTTTGACAATTCTCAAAAAAGCTTGACCAGAAGGGCTCGATTGACAAGCGAGAGAGAGAGAGAGAGAGAGAGAGTGTGTGAGAGAATTAGAGAAAAACATATTTAATATTCTGAAAACGTGTCGCGGCTTCTGCTTCTGCTTCTGCTTTTTTTTTTGTCAAAAAATCACAAAAATCATGTTTGATGAGCCATTTTGCCACCGGGCAAAAATCTGACACCTCAAATTTTTGTCAAATCGCCAACGAAGAAGAAGCAGAAAAAATAAAAAAAAATTTAATTTGGTCTCGACACGAAGGAAAGCAAGGATTATTTAAAACATTTCGGGAACAATGTTAAATTCGCGCTCTAGTGATAATAAAACTGAATTTTTGATTAAAAATCGTTTTCTAGATGAAAATTCGAGGTTTTTTTTAGGCTTTGAGAAAAAAAAATGCCGCGAAATTCAAAAAAAATTGTTCTGTTTGAATCAAATCGAATCGTTGTCAAAATTTCCGTTGTCGAATATTCGATTTCATCGAAAACCGAATGAATTTTATTCTCAAAAAAAAAAAAAAAAAAAAGACGAAGAAAACAAGATTTTTTCAGATCCTACATGAACTATCGGGGGCCTGAAAAAATCGGAGAGAAAAAGAGCAAAAAATAAAAAGGAAACAATTTTTTGGCCACTTGAAAACACATCGGAATAATGTTTTGCTTTGCCGCCTTGCTTCCCTTCCTTGTCTCTCAACTTTCTTTCTCGTACGCTTAAGTACTGATGATAAAGGACTTGTTTTTTTGTCTCAATGAAAAAAAAACAAACAAGAAAACAAGAAAAATTTAAATTTTTCTCTTTTTTTGAATAAATTCCATTTGTTATTTCTTTAATTCAAAATATTCGCCCCCTCCCCCCTTTTGAGGTTTTTTTCTCAATAAAATAAATTACCGAAAAAAATATTTACGTCTTATAAATTTTTAATCATCCCTCCCCCCCCCTTTCCCCCTTACCACGTTTTTTTTCATTTTTCTTTTATTAATTTCTCTCTCTCTCTCTCTCTGTATGTTTCTCTTTGTCTCTTTATC
The DNA here is from genome assembly GCA_963572285.1 of Caenorhabditis drosophilae. NCBI lineage: Eukaryota > Metazoa > Nematoda > Chromadorea > Rhabditida > Rhabditidae > Caenorhabditis > Caenorhabditis drosophilae. Next base: position 2,366,505 of record OY751564.1, on the reverse strand, counting down.
TCTCTTTCTCTTTTTCTATATGCTTCTCTTTGTCTCTCTCTCTCTCTGCATGTTTGCTTCTCTCTCTCTCTCTCTCTCTCTGTATGTTTCTCTTTGTCTCTCTCTCTCTCTGCATTTTTGCTTCTCTCTCTCTCTCTCTGTATGTTTCTCTTTGTCTCTCTCTCTCTCTCTCTCTGCATGTTTGCTTCTCTCTCTCTCTCTCTGTATGTTTCTCTTTGTCTCTCTCTCTCTCTGCATGTTTGCTTCTCTCTCTCTCTCTCTCTCTGTATGTTTCTCTTTGTCTCTCTCTCTCTCTCTGCATTTTTGCTTCTCTCTCTCTCTCTCTCTCTGTATGTTTCTCTTTGTCTCTCTCTCTCTCTCTGCATGTTTGCTTCTCTCTCTCTCTCTCTCTCTCTGTATGTTTCTCTTTGTCTCTTTATCTCTCTTTCTCTTTTTCTATATGCTTCTTTTTGTCTCTCTCTCTCTCTGCATGTTTGCTTCTCTCTCTCTCTCTCTCTCTCTCTGTATGTTTCTCTTTGTCTCTCTCTCTCTCTGCATTTTTGCTTCTCTCTCTCTCTCTCTCTGTATGTTTCTCTTTGTCTCTCTCTCTCTCTGCATGTTTGCTTCTCTCTCTCTCTCTCTCTCTCTCTCTCTCTGTATGTTTCTCTTTGTCTCTTTATCTCTCTTTCTCTTTTTCTATATGCTTCTTTTTGTCTCTCTCTCTCTCTGCATGTTTGCTTCTCTCTCTCTCTCTCTCTCTCTCTGTATGTTTCTCTTTGTCTCTCTCTCTCTCTGCATTTTTGCTTCTCTCTCTCTCTCTCTCTGTATGTTTCTCTTTGTCTCTCTCTCTCTCTCTCTGCATGTTTGCTTCTCTCTCTCTCTCTCTCTCTCTGTATGTTTCTCTTTGTCTCTCTCTCTCTGCATGTTTGCTTCTCTCTCTCTCTCTCTCTCTGTATGTTTCTCTTTGTCTCTCTCTCTCTCTCTCTGCATGTTTGCTTCTCTCTCTCTCTCTCTCTGTATGTTTCTCTTTGTCTCTCTCTCTCTGCATGTTTGCTTCTCTCTCTCTCTCTCTCTCTGTATGTTTCTCTTTGTCTCTCTCTCTCTCTCTCTCTCTCTGCATGTTTGCTTCTCTCTCTCTCTGTATGCTTCTCTTTATCTCTTTATCTCTTTTTCTATATGCTTCTCTGCCTGTCTGTCTCTCTCTCTCTCTCTCTCTTTTTCTCCAAAATGAAGCACTTTTTAAGAAGTTCTCGAACAAATGATCAAATTGAATGTTGCCCAAACCGAATTGACCTTTTCGTTCTCCAAAAAAAAAAAAAAATTCTGATGAACGACGAAAAGAATGTTAAATGTGGATTAATTAGATTTGTATCCTTTCTGTTTTTTTTTCGTCGAGCTTTCAGAAGAAGAAAAAAAAGAGGAGAAAAAAGCTTCTTCAATGAAAAAAAAATAAAAAAAATGAAGAACTCAAGTTTTTTTTTCTAATATGAAAAGGGAAAATATAGGAAATGCTCCCCCCTCCCCTCCTTTTTCCTTTCCCTCTCCTTCTGCTTCAGAATTGACTAATAAACATCTTTTTTTTTTGCTTTTGAGCAGCACAATTGTTGTTTCCTATAAGGAATATTGTATCTATAGTGATGACAACTTATTTTTCTTCTTTTTCGGTTCATTGAATCTTTCCTGCCCTGCTCCCACCCACCTTCCCCCCCTCACCTTCATTTTCCTTTTTCTTTCACAAGAAAACATAAAAATTAATCGATTTAAAATATAAAAATGGAAAAAAGGAGCTTCGTTTGATTCTCTCTCTCTCTCTCTCTCTCTCTCTCTCTCTCTCTCTCTCTCTTTGTTAAAATTCTAAAGCAACTTGGTGATTCTTGTTGAGCTCAAAAGAAGAAAAAAAAACGTGGAATTCAATCAACAAAGAGACAAAAAAAGAAAAGAAAAAGGAGAAGACGTCACATGACGACGACGACGACGACGTCGTCGATGATGATGAGGATGAGGATGATGCAGCACTTGAAACAGTCGAATCAAATTTAGAAGGAGAAAGGCGTGGTGTGCTCCTCTCGATGACTGACCAAAGAAACATTTTAACAACAAAACGAAGGAAGGGGGAAATGGGAAAAACGAGGAAAAAAAAGATTGGATTCCTTTACGATCATTCTACGGCTAAAATGCCTGAAGCATTTTTTTTATTTTATTTTCAAGATGAAAAAGTACGAAATTTATTTTTCAAGAACAAAAATAAATAAAAATTGAGGAAAATAAATATTAGAAAATGAATCGTCAAAAACTTTGGTTACTTCTTCTTCTTCATAAATAATAAGATTTTGAATTATTAAGTAGTTTTTCTTTTCCTCGAATAATGATTTTTCCAATTTTAGAATTTCTCGCCACCCCACCCCCTCCCCCTTTTTTCCTTGTAAATATAAATAAATAATTGAATTGTTCAACGTCATCACATAACAAAAGACATTTCACATCATCAAGGATCATCATTGCGTCTGACGCCGTCTCTCTCTCTCTCTCGCAACCAACGATGCTTCCAAACCGATGTTTGAGATGCTTCTTCTTCTTCTTCTCCCATCACATTTTGCTTTGCACTGCCTTCTTTTTTTATCAGTCTCATTCGACGACGCTCTTCTAATTGGATGGATGGGGAAGAGGATGGTTCAACGAAAGAGCATCACAGATATTCCATTTGTTTAAGACACAAATGGAATGAGCATTTTTTGATGGAGCCTCGTTGTGAATCGTCCGACATAAGATCATTATTTAGAATGGCTTTTTTTCTAGAATTTTGATGTAAAACGAGAAAAGACAAAAAAAAGTGTATCAAAAATATTTTCAGAAGCTTCTTTTTCCATTTTTTTTATCATTTTTTTTCCAGAAAATATTTTCTGAAACCTAATTTTTCAGACGAGTTTTATATATTTTTTTTTTGAAAAATATTATTGTAAACAAACAAATGTAACAATTTAAAAGGAAATACTCGAAAGAAAACCTAACACCAAACCAACTACAGTAAATTAAAGGCGCATGGTGTGTAATAAAAATTTATTTGAGAACAAAAAAAAAGAAAAACTATTCTGACATTTTTTTGAAAATTAAACGAAAAAAGAATTCACAGGATTATTTTTTATTTTTTAAAAAATGATTTGTGTTTTTCGAACACCAGATATATTTCTACGACAGGAAGTTTGGAGCCCATCAACTCTTTTTTAATGAGCCCCATTGTGGCGTAACAGCCCATGAAGGAAAAAGGTCTTTTTTCAACATAAACTTTGAAAAAAAAAAGCAAAAAAAACTCCGTCGAGCCGGATTCGAACCAGCGACCTAAGGATACCCACAACACTACAGTCCTCCGCTCTACCAACTGAGCTATCGACGGCACGTTAGAAACTTGTCTCTTTCACAATTTTCTTGCAAAGAATGAAGAAAAAGAAAAAGAGAAGAGAAGAGAGAGAAGCAGGGGAGTCAGTTGAAGAGACGTGAATAATCTTTGCAAAAGTTTGAATGAGAAAATTGCTTTTCTGCTGATTGAATGGAGAGGAAAGCAAAAATATGTTGAAACTTTCGACAAATCAGAAAACTTCAAAAAAAAAAAAAAAAAATTACCGCTTCTTGATTGTAGTTTTCATAATATTTCACTCTTGTTAAATTCTGAGCAACAACAAATGTCGAATTTTCCAGAACCTTAAAAATAGAAAAAATTTGCAACAAAAACACACCACTTAAAGGAAAATAATCGAGATGCGTAAACACGTAGTCTCGTTGTTAATAATTGTATTATTATTATTATTATTCTCTGCTCGATTTTTATTCCACCAACCTCCTCAGTCTCGTTCCATGATTCATATTCGTTTTGGAACATTTCCTGATATTTTGAATTTGACACCGCCTGGAAAAAAAAAGAGCCGCCCATTTGAAACAAGAATTTTCGAAAATCATTTTTATAACTACAAAAAGTAGTCCACTCGGAGTAAACAATCAAAAATGTGTAAAGTCTCCACCACCTACTCGCAACTTTTTTGTTCAAAATAAATTCCCCCCAAAGGTTTTAATCGAAAATCTTCTGAAACATTTTAAGCCAAACAAAAAGTTCAAGAAGACGACGGCGAAGAAGTTGAAGAAAAAAAAAACTAGAAAAGTCTGGACAAAAATATTCTTCTGACGACGACGTGATGAGTTTTGAAGTGCTCACTTTTCGACGAAAAAAAAGGAAGGAAAAAGAAGAATTCTGAAACTTCCCACACACCCGAAAATTCAATGAGCCTCACCTCTTGTAAGCTGATGTTCGCCAGCAAATCCATCGCTGCTCCAATTTTCGTTGATCTCAATTTGAACTTGGCAGAGAGAGAGAGAGAGAGAAAAGGTAATAAATGATCAAACTGATCAAAATTGATTTCTTTTTCTTTTGATGTGCAGGATGTCGAGGGTTACTGTAGTCATTTCACTTCAGTTTTTTAGTGAGCAATTTTTCATGCGCGAACAAAAATGGCCTGCGGCAAGATTGTGAATATCTGAACAAGAATTGATTTAATTTTCCCCATTTATGATGACTTTTCTTCTTCGACGTAACAATTATTATTTGAGATGACGAAAAATAATCAAAAATTTGAGGGGATAAAAAATGAAGTGCGTGGGTGGACGAATGAAAACATGCGGGGAACCCCTCATTTATGTATTTCATTCCCCCATCCCCACCCCCGCCCGTTTTTTGTCAGGAAAAAAAAACATTTTTTTTGGAATTAAAAATCGACCGAAGAAAAGAAGCTCATTTTTCAATGAAACAAAAAAAAACGCCAAACACGCAACATGAAAATTCAACAAAAAAAAGAAGAAAACTCAATTTTTTTTCCTTGTCAGGTTCGGTGGAAGAAAAAAAAATGGGAGGACAATGAAATAAATGTGGAAATAATTGAGAAAACGTTGAGATCTCATTATATTTATGAATATTTTTATTGGGAAAATTTCATGGAAAAGTTGCGGTTTTCTACTTTTTGTTGGAAGAAATGGAAATAGTGTTGAGAGTTGCGAGGTTTTGAAAACAAAAACTGCTACGCGAGCCGCGACGCCTCGAAAAAAGTTGAAAATTTTACAAGACTTTGATTTAAAAAAGGGAGCTGCTCGCAAGCCGCGACGCTTTTAGAAAAAAAAGTGTTTTTCGACCGCCGAGCATCCAATTTTTTATTTTCACCATTTTTCAGAGAGAGAAAAATTGAAACAACAAATTTTTTGAAAGGGTTTCTGAATAATTTTCGCTTCTTTTTCATAAAATCGTGAAAAAATTGCTGAAATTAGCGTTTTTATTTTCAAATAATTTCCGCTTTAAACTTTTTTGCAGCTTTTTTTTTGTCACAATTAATGAAAAAATTTAATCTCAAAATAAAATAAAATAGTCTAATTAAAGGCGCACGTTGTTGCTTCATTTTATTTTCAGTTTTTAAAATATTTTAAATTGAGTTTTTTTTTATTTGAAACTTTTGCGTCTCATCATAAATATTTTTTTTTAATTTTTCGAAAACAGAACGGTCAAAATTTAAAATTTAAAAATATAAAAACCCTAGTTTTTGGTTTTTGAGAAGGGGACGGGGGATAATTATTGAAAATTATAATATTTAAAAGTAAAAGCTCAAAAAACAAAAGTTGGTATTTACGGGAAAAATTGAAACTTTAAAAATTAAAACAAAAATGAGAATTGTTTCAAAAAAAAAAACTAATTTCTCGTAAATCTACACAAAATTTAAAGGCGCAGCAATCAGTTTGAAAGCTTGGGCGAGTTTCGCTTTTCTTTCGTTTAATTTTCTTCAATTTTGCTCATTCAATTTTTTTAATTGGTCCCCTCAACCGCATCGCCAGACGCGACGCGTTTGACTTGTCTGCGTCTCGGTGAAAATTTGACTTTTTGATGACGTCACGGTGGGTGCTTTCGGAGCGTTGTCAGAAGTGAAACTAAAGTAAGTTTGAAGTGAAGTTTACCGCAACGCATGCACGGACACACGCGTTGCGGTCATGCTCTACAGAAATTTTTAAAAACTTTTTCGAATTTTTCCTTTTTTTTTGAGCGGCGGACTAGATTTCTCATTCTCTTCCATTTTGTAAAAAAAACTCCGTTTTCGATGTGCTTCTTTTTGGCGTGTTACTGGATGGTTTTTTTTTCTAATTATGTGGTATACTGTATCAGCGGATTACTGTAGCAGCGCCATTTCCAAAAAAAAACGGTAAAATCTGACATCCGAACATTTGAACAACACATCGTCGACGTGAAATGAAAAAAGAAAAATTTGTCAATTTTCGTTTTCCATCATTTTGCCATTTTTCAAAACAAAAAAAAACGAATAAAATCGATGAGTTCGCGGTGACTTCAATTCGATACTTTTCTCTCAATCTCTTCACTCTCCTCTTTAAGATCATCTCTGATTCCTTCTGATTCGTCATCGAACATCTCGTCTCCATCGTCAAGTCCCAAAAAATCCAAGGAGGATTCGCGAGCCTCCAACGCGTCCGCAATTTCCTACAAAGATATGAAGACAATGTCGGTTGATGAGTTTATGAAGGATGTTGGATCGATTTATGGATCGACTGAAGTTCGAGAAAACGTCACTAATCTACGATCCCATTTGAATCCAACCATTGATCTTTTATCAAAAGTTGCATCCTCCTTTTTTTTCTTCTTCTTCTTCCAAGAAAAAGGTTATGGAATTTCAGTAAAATTTCAGATAACTCCCTACACTTCTGAGCAGTTAACAACTGAAATTGAAGATCTTCTCGGATATTTTCGAACCATGGAAAAAATATGCACAAGAATGGCGCGTCAACTCTCTCTTTTCCCTATTCATCCCTTCACATTTTCAGACTGATGAAATGGAACTTCCAGAAGTTTCCCTATCTCAAACTTCAATCAATTTAACCGGTCCTTCATCTTCAACACCGTCAGCCGAGCATGCCGGTAAATGATGTCGTTTTTTTTTGGTTCAATTCATTCATTGTGTTCGTTTAAATTGATACATAAATAAACTTTGAAAACATTACAGAAGAGACAGAGACACATAAAAAAAAAAGTAGAAAAAATGCTAGAAATGTAGACACAATAAAAATATATTTAAGGCATTCATCGAGGAATATAAATGGGGAGGTGGTGGTGATGGTGAAGAAAATCAATTTTTACAATATTCATCAACAAAATAAAAATTCAGAAATTACAAGTGAAAGGGAAAAAGGGCATCGGCTAACATTTTAGATATTTTTACTTCTTCTTCTTCACAAATTTAAATTAAATAACAAAAACTCGCAGTTTGAAATGAGCGACCAAGAATGAACATTTGAAAAAAAAATAATACAATTTTTTGAAAAAATGTCAAAGTGAATACAACTTTTGTGGCTTTTCTACAAAACCAAAAACTAAAAACGAAAAAAAATCCCCACTTTTTCTAAATTTCTTTCCGTTTCGAAAAACTTCAGATAACTAATCAAAAGCCGTTTGAATTTAAAAAAAAAACAAGGCAAGAAAACGCCAGAAACAACCTTTAAAATTTAAAAAAAAAAATGAAAAGAAAAGAAAACAATTCTTGAAAACAACCCTAAGCGCGATGCTTTTTGTTTTCTCCTCTCAAATTAAGAAATATCATAGAATTTACAACGTGAATCAAAATTATTGTTCAATTCAATCATCTTAAACTGAATTTTTCAAATTTAATCAATCGGTAAAGTCTGAAAAAAATAAAAAAAATTGCAATTTTTGCAAAAAAAAAAATTCCTACTCTTTGATATTTTCTAACATTCAGAGTACGCTCGCTTCACATTGTTCGACAATCTTTAAAATCAATTTTGAACTTTTTTTTCTTAAATCTTAAATGCTCCTTACCCGTTCGAAACACTATCTCTGGCCGATATCGATCCTGTCGCTCGACCAATATTCGATGCCGAACTGACAGGAATTACGGTTGCTGTCCCAACCGGTGCCGGCTGTGAAGTTCCGTTGATTGTGTTTTTGAGCGTATTCCAGAAGCGGAATATTGGCGGCGAATTGCTTCTTGATTTATTGCTTGTTGCTTCTTTTCCATATTTTGTGGATCGTGATGTTAAAACATCGTCATAATCCGATGTGTCACACGATGAAGCTGATGATGATGAGGATGATGGCGACATTCGAATTCTATCAATTGTTGATGATGCCGACATTCCGACTGCTCCATTCAATGTTCGATTATCAAGAATTGTGGTTCGCGAATCTAGAAAAAAAACAATTTTTCACCATCGTTCTCCTTTTTTATCGATTTTTTTTAAACCATTTAATGATCTTGATGTTAAACCTTCAATCGCTTCTTCTGCTGAATCAACGGATCCTCTTTTTTTCTCATCAACTGATGCTTGTAACACAATTGGTGTTAACCATTCTTGTGGAATACACTAAAATTGTACCAGTTAATTGGGCCTATTTAAAATTTAAAAAAGCAATACTTTTTCCAAAAATGGAATACTTCCACTCAAATTTGCTAATCGATTAATCCAACCCGGAATTTCATTTCCCGTTAATGTTCGTGCAAATACTGAGCTAAAATGATTGCAGTTTCTTGAAATTAAATGATATCTGAAAGTTAAAAAAAAATTTCCCAATCAAATTCTTCCCTTTTTTCTAAACCTGTCTCCTCGAAAATCCTCACCAAGTGCTTTGATCAATTTTCGAATTTCCGTTAACGTGAAATCCGTTTCTCCAACCACAATTGATTCTCTTCAATTATTTTTTCTTTTTTTTTCGTAAATTAATTAAATCGAAGACCAGGAAATTGGAAAAAAAAACCAACTTAAACTTGAAATTCTCGCCCAATTCTTCAGCGTCTTGTGGCGAATTTTCAAAAACTCCAGAAAATTGATATGGATGCCCTCCATACGCATATTCTGAATAAAATACATGAATCTAGGTTATTAAAAAAATTGAATTTCTCTCACCGACTCCATAAATTTCAATACCCGAATGAAAAATTCCAAAACCAATATTTGATGCATAATCATTGAGCCAATACTGCAAAAAAAAAAAAGAAACATTGCTTTCTCCATTTTTATTTTTGGAATCAATTCTCATTTCAGCTGCTCAAACAATTTAAAAAAAATGCTCAACTTTCCACTTACCATGTCATAAACGTTCAAACGAACTGGCGTTTTTTTCTTCACATTTCCTTTCGATTCCATTTTCGGCTCCTCCTGATTATTATTATCTCCAATGAGATAATCAAACAGTTGTTGACTTTGCAAATTGGTTGTCAATTCTAGAAAGAACATTTCCTCGTTGTTGACGCAATTAAATTGCACGCGGTCCGAAAATTAGAAGGAACAACAACAACAACGGGAAATGACAGAAAAATGAGACAAGGAAGGAAACAAAAAACCAAATGGAACACGTTTTAAAATAAATGATCATGATGAGAGGAACAAAATTGGAAAATTGAGGAACGGAGAAGAAGAAGACACAAATAATTAGAACTAGAAAATTGAGAAAAGAATAAGCTTTTCTTAAAAATAACCACACACAACACACACGCATACAAAAAGATTCCAGTCGATTCGGGAGATTTTAGAGAAAGAAGGATTGGCGGATTATCCAAAAATTATAGCGTAACACAAATTAAGAAGAAAAAAGCAATAATTTGTGTTTTTTCTTTATAATATCGCCCCGCTTTCTTTTGTTTCTAACTAGTAGATTAGAAAAAAATGAAAAAAAAAAAAAAACGCCAAAGACGTTGCATATTTTCTCACCATTCGCGCACAAGGCGGAAAACCTTTTTTTGGGAGAGCAATGATGAGAGAAGAAGAAGAAGAAGAAAAAGAAGAAGAAAAAAGAAAATAAAAGTGTCAAACTTATAAAGTTCGAGTGTGTTCTTGAGTTATTCTTCACACCAGAGAAAGAAATTACACACAGATTGAGGAGAAAATCGAGAAAACAAAAATTTGAAAATAACAATGATGAGGATGATGATCGATGAATGATTGCTTGAATTTAAGAAAAAAAAAACAACAACGAAAAACACCAAAAGAAAACTGACAAAATTGAATCAACATGTATTGGATGATGGAAAAGAAGCCGCACATTTGTATTCAACACCATTCGTTTTCTTTTCCGCTAATCGAACGAATTGGGATTTGACCCGATTAGTTCAAACTAATTCACAGCCAGGTCGTGCTCCAGCCCAAAAAATTCGACTCCGCCTATTTGCAAAAGAAAAAAAATTTGAAATGTCATGGCATTTTTTCCCTTTCGCTCTGCTTTCTCTTCAATACTATTTTTTCAATTCGAATCCATCGTTTTTTCCCCCCTCTTTTTTCCTTTGCTTATTCATTTTTCAAATCGTTTTGTGTAGTATTGCGTGATCTTTTTCTTTTACGTGTACAGTTCCAGTCATGCAAACACGTCCGCTCTTCCGCAATTCCTTTCATAATTCAACTCTCTGCTTCTTTCTTTATTCTCATTTACTCACTTCCATTCGCATTCCTTCTTTTAAACTGTGGTGCAAATATTGACAAAAGCTTCACGTTTTCGCCTCTTTTTCTCCTCACGCGGGCGGCTGCTGTGGCGCGCTTCTTCTCGACAAATGGCAGGCATCATGACAATATTTGGCGACGCGCGCGCCCGCGCACACACACGCGGAAAAAAAGAATCAAGATGCTAACGATTTGTGAAGAAAAAGGAGGAAGAAGAAGAAGACGAAAACGATGGAGAACAATAAAATACGAAACGAGAAGGTTACAAAATCCAAGACGTGAACATTTTTTATACCATCGAGAGTGCATTGAGAACAAATACATTTCAGATGGAGGCGGAAAGGAAGGGAAACAAAAAAGGAAGAGGGGAATCAATAATCGAAAAGAAAAAAAAAAGAATTCTTATTCATTTTTTTTTTCTTCTTCACTAATAAATAGAAAAAATTGACAATGTGTGTCATTTTACGAAGAAATAAAATAAAAACAGTACACCATTGTCGTTTGAGAAAATATTACAATATACATATACATTGTAAATACATAAAAGCTAAAATAAAATAAAAATAAAAGAAGAAGAAGAAGAAGAAGAAGAAGAAACGCGTTATTATGAATCGTCAGAATATTGAAATGAAGACAAAAGCGACAGATGGTGAAAACGGGAAAACTAAATGAAGATAATTTCAAAGTATTGGATACTTTTCAAGGCCAACCAACAGGTGGAATTTTGTAAAAAATTCAAAAAAAAAAGGAGAAATTTCACAAATTTTAATAAAAATATTTTTTATTTTACAAGTGCTACTTATAATACATAAATTTGGTTGAGTTTTGTCAAAAGAGTCGTTTTCACTAAAAATATTTATGAGTCATCATGAAAAATGCGCCCGAGTTTTCCACTATTTCAACACAATTTTTTCATTTCATTTCTTTTTTTTTTGAAAAATAAAATGAGGAAAGAGAGGGGGGGGGGGGGTGGCAGGCACACATTTTACAGACACAAAACAATTCAAATAATCAATTTCAGATTTTTTCTTTCTTTTTTTGGTTGAAAATAATTGTTATTTTGAGAATTGAGAGCAAAATGAAAAAGAGAAGAAACAACTCAAATGAGCATTGGGATTAGTTTACTTCTCAACACTGCCTTCTCTTTTTTTTTTTGCTTCTTCTCTTGGGACTTTTTCGGCTTTTCCCTGTTTTTCAACTATAACAAACCCTTTTTTTTTAAAATCATTTTTGTAAGTTGAACAATTTTCGATACTTTTTTTCGTTCAAAAACTTAAAATTAAAAAAACAAGCGATAAAATCTCGTTTTTTTTCAATATCAAAATCATAAATGATGCTAAATAAATAAACAAAACTTCTTCGATTATTTGAAAAAAAAAATGATGGAAAACAACATTTTTTGCGAGATCATAAAAAAATGCGAAACACTTTACATTGTTTGTGGTGGCTTCCAACCTCCCCCCCCTCCACCCCCTTTTTCCCCCACCTCGTCTACTTTTTTCTCTTCTCCCACTATTCAATTTTAAATGCGAAATTGAATGGTGAATTCAATTCAGTCTGAACACACAACATTTTCTTCTCTTTTTTTTCACAAGTGTTTATTTTTTCTGTGTCCCAAATCATCTCATTTAAAAAAAAAGGAAAAAGAAAAAAAAAACCAACTTTTCATTGAAGGTGAAGGAACACAAAATTAACGCGTCAGAAAATCGGCACAAAGTTGAAGATTATAAACTCAAAAAAAAAAAGAAGGAAGGAAAGGAATTGAGAAAAAGTATATAGTGGGTTGAAAAGAGTAGAGAAGGAGGATGAGAAGGAGGAAGACTGTTTGAACCTAAACCCAGTTGCCTAGACGCACCGGAAATGCCGATAGGATTGCCTAGACATCATCAGAAATGAAGAGGATTTGAGAAGAACAATGAAAGAGACAAGCGAAAATGGAGAATTGAACGATGATACAAATTTATATACACAATAAATATAGAAAACGCTAATAATGACTATTATTGTTGAAATGAAGAGACAGTATCGATTATTTTTTTAAATATTTTAAAAACAATTTCAATTCAAACAAATAGATCAAAAATAAATATTTTTTAAAAAAGAAATTGAAAAAAGAAAAAAAAATTCGTTTTTTTTTGTTCAAAAGTCACATGATTTAAAATAAAATAAATTTTTGAGAAAGAAAAATAAGAAAAAGTGTAATAGAATCATCAATTTTAATGTGAGGAATGAACGTGAAACCCCTGGCATCAAATTTCGATTTTAATCGCCAATATCTTAGATTTCAGTTGAAGAAAACGAGTTTTTTCTCATCTAAAAGTGCACAATTTTTGAACAAAAAATTAATAACGGTTTCATCTGGATAAATATTGAAAAGAGACATTGAAAGAAGCCAAATGTCTTGCTAATTCAATTTTTTTTCTTCGAAAGACACAAATGTCTATTTAAAAGACATTTGAAGAATAAATATGACGTGTCATTTTCTTTTTTGAGCAATTTTTAAAGAAAACTAATTTTAAAAGAATTTAGAGGAATTATTGAAATTTATATAAACAATTTAAGTTTGTAAACATTTTTTTTTTGAAATTTAGATTGATTTTTTTAAATTAAGAAAAAAATATATAAAAATGAAAAAAATTGTTTGAAAAAGAAAATGGCAAAGAAAAAAAGATCGTAGATGAATGATAAGAAAATGCAGATAAGAATCAATTATTCCAAAAATGTATATTTTTGTGTTATAACAATTGATATAAATTAAAAATTTCAATAAAACATTTTTTTTAAACATAAAACAAAGAATTATTGAAAATTAAGGAAAAATGGCAGAAAAACAAATTTATTATCCATGAAATTATTATTGTCCGCAAACACCATCCCAATGACGCAAACTTGCAGAAAATAATTTCTCATCAAAATGCGTTGTCTCTCGTCTATTAAAATAAAATGTTAAAAAAAAAGCAATAAAAAATGAAATAAATTAAATTCTTTTTGAAGAATAAAAAAAAAATTTTAAAACATAAAAAAACAAGTTTTGAAATTGTTTTCTTTGATTTTTCAAAAAAAGAAGAGAAGATAAAAATTGTCCGAATGCTGTAACAGTATACTGTAACTTTTGTTCTAGGTCATTTTAAAGCATATTGGTCAATTTTATTCAAATAAAACCTATGCATTTCTTCTTTGCCTGTCATCCATAAATAATTTCAGTTCTTCTCTTCACGCATTTTCATTCTTCTCCTCCTTCTCTTCCTCCTTTGTGTTCCTCGGCAAAAAAAAAACAATAAATTTATTTTTTATTTTTTTTTAAATTAGTGTTTTGCAAAAGAAAAAAAAAAGAGTTAGCGATGGATTCCTTCATTTTCCCGTTTGGTTTTAACTAAAATTCAAAAGATGAGATTTTTTCCAAAAAGCTTGAAAATCCCTGGCTGAAATTTGGATGCTGAATGTCACCGTCGCCGCTTATTTATGACATTGATACACCCACCTCAATAATAATAATAATTTTGGGAAGGGGAAAATTGTATTGAAATCTGATACTTGTCAAATGATTCCATCAATTGATGGGGAGGAAAAACAACATTGGGTTTAATCGCAGCTCCGTGTCATTTTCGTTTTCTCTCTTTTTTTTGTGTAAAATTTGAATAAAATCAGCTTAAAAACATTTTCTTCTTCTTCTGCTTCTTCTCTTTCCATAATTAAATTCTTCCACGTCTTCTTCGTCTTCTTCATTTTCTTACTTCCACCCCTCCCCAAAGGGTTTGGAACCCTTTTCTGTTCTACCCTTTCTCTGCTTCTCCCCCACCTCCCCCGCTTCCCTTTATTTTAAGGCTTCCAAACAGAATTTCTCAATGAAACTTTAAAAAAAAAGTGTCAATTTTCATGAATAAATTTCAGTTGAATCTTGACAACGTCTCGTCGCCGACGACGATAGAAAAAGGAAACCCTAAGACGATGCGAGGAACACTGCGACGTCGTGAAGCGCTTCTTCGAAAACGTGAAAATTCGTTGAAAATTTGCAATGTCAGTTTTAACAAAGATGATCATGATTGGAATGATAAAAAGGTGAGAAAAAATTGAAAATCGAAAACGGGGGGGGGGGGGGGGGAGGGAAGAAAGGTGAGAAAAAAAAAGAAAGAAGGGAAAAGTGGCGAAGACTATAAATTAAATGTTGGAATAGAAGTTGTTGATAAACAAAAAAAATCATTAAATTTTGGTTGATAATCATCAGAATCAGAATCAGAAGATATTTTTTATCGCCTTTTAAACTGGAAACCAACCATTTAACCAATAAAAATTTTATTATTTGGTTAAAATTCCTTTTTTATTTTATTTTTTCCTTTTTTTTCTATAAAAAATGTTTTTAATTTTCATTTGGTCCCAAAATTCTTACTATACATATTCGCTGTAGGAAACTTTTCAATTTTTAAAAAATGTTCCTTTAAGTTTCCCTAAAAATAATTGAAAAACGGACGAAAGATGTTTCCAAGGTTTTTTTTGTTTTGAAAACTTGTTCGTCATGAAATGAAAAATTGTTTTCATGCAAAAATTTCTCATCAAAAACATAATTTAAATTGTTTTGTTTCGTTTCGAGACCCATCAGTAAATACAAAAATTTGAACTTGTCGGTTGCTTTGTGAGACCTACCTTGAACATTTTACTTCTTTCTTAGCTTCGTTATGAGACCCATAAAAAACATAAATTAAACTTTTTGATTTGGTTCTGGGACTCATTTTAATTATGATTCGTTTTTTTGGATTTCGTTGTGAGACCTTTCGAATAAAAAATTCGAACTTTTCGGTTACATTTGTGAGACCCATAAAACAAATAGTTTAAACTTCTCGATTTCGTTGTAAGACCCATAAAAAACCAATTTCTCATTTCTGTTTTTTGAATCAAAAAAGAAGAAGAAGAGGAAGGGAAAAGCTGAAGCTGAAGTGAAATGATATCATCGCCGTGTCAACAACAAATCATTTAATCTTTCTTCTTTTCCGCCAAAATTGAAATTGCTCATTTACGATCACCCGAATAAATTGTGGCTTTTGTTGTTGTTGTTGATGTTGTTGGTTTTTTTTGTTCCTTTCTTTCCCATTTTCCATCTCGCCGTAAAATCGTCCCGAGTTGTTTGCTCAACCAATTCGCAACGCCAGAAACACACCTCAACCGACTTTTTGTTCGGATTTCTTCTCGATTTTCGCAATCACCAAATTTTCATTTTTATTATTTTTGATTTGTGAAAATCAATCGATAAATCATGGTTTTCAAATTTTTTTCAAATTTCCGTTAAAAAATTTAAAAAATTCAAAAAATACTTTGCAAAAAAAAATCAATAAAATCCATCAATTCTAAACAAATATTTTATTTCATTCATATTTGATGTGAAGTTTTTCTTTCCTCGTGTTGAAACCACCTAAAAAATGTTTTTTTTTCAAGTTCTTTTCAAATATTGATCGAAAAAAAAAATTTTCTCTTTTTTTTTCCATTTTTTTTTTTGAAAAAAATCTGATGTTTAAGCATGGATTATTTCTGATCCATCGAATAAGTATCAAAACATTTTTTTCCTGTTTTAATTTTATGACTTTTTCTCAATTTCCTGTTTTTAAATTTTTGTTCTCATCAGTTTAAAGGCGCAAAGGTCTTATTTTCCCTTTTTCTTGGTTCTCGTTTGGAAATTAGAAAAAAATCTACTGATTTAAAGGCGCATGTCTTGTTTCGTCAATTTTTTTTTCAATTATTGACTTAAAGGAGGAACCAACATTTTTAAAAATTTTGAAACCATTAGATATGGCATTTTCATAAAAGAAAGAAGCAAAATAAATTTTTTGATCACGGTTTAAAGGCGCAGAGATCTTATTTTCCTTTTTCTTGGGTCTCGTTGTGAAATTAGAAAAAAATCACGAATTTAAAGGTGCACCTGCAATTTTGTCAAGGAATGAGGTTATGAAATATAAAAAAAAAGAAAGAAAAACAAATATTTTTTCAGTTTAAAGGCGCAAAATGTTTTTCGTTTCTCTGTCTCATTTTGTTTTTTGAACTAAACATTTAAAGGCGCATGTTCAATGAAATTACGAAATATTAAAAAAAAAACGAAACATTTTTTAATGATTTTGAATCTTTGTATTCAAACAGCACACCTTGGTTAAATATGTATCATTGTCTCTGTCTCGTTTTTCACTCAGCTTTTTATTTGTATTAGTTTCCCTCTCTCTCTCTCTCTCTTTCTCTCTCTCTCTCTGTCTCTCTATCTCTAACATATATAATGCACCTTTGCATAAAGAAAAAGAAAAAGAAAAAGTGCGCATTTTGTTGAAAATGTTTGGTCGATTTTCTGTGTTTTCGATTTGAATGTGTGCACAACTGACAAAAAATCATTGAAAAATTTATCGATTTTTTGATTCAAATTCGATCAAAACGAGAGAAAATCACAGAAAACTAATTGGAAAATCAAAAAAAAGTCAAAGTTTGGATTCCTTCCTTCTTGAAAATCCCATTCAACAAGGACACTTCTCATCCTTCGACTCCACCCTTTCAAAATTTGACAGTCAACTACATCGTCATCTATGTTGTTCCTTTCTCTCCCTCTCTCTCTCTCTCTCTCTCTCTCTGTTCACCTTTCGATGATTTTTCCTCCCCCTCTCGTTTTTTGTTTCTCTCGTTCTCTTCCATCATTGCGATTCACCAGCGCCCATGGCGGCGGCCCGCCGCCGCCGCCGCTGCCGCTGTTTTTTCTCTGCCCTGCATTTTTTATGGTTTTTCGATTTGGTTCATGATTTTTCGCTACCCTTTTTTGTTTTTTTTTTGCTCTTCTCATCTCTTTTTGAATATTTTTGGCAATAAAAAGTAGAAATATTTGTTGACCTCCTGCCGTGTTCTTATCTTAAACACTAATTCTGTGCTGCTCCTTATCTCATCTGAAAATGATAAGAAGAAAAGGAAACAAAAAGTCACAATTTTATTTTGTCCGATCTGTTTTTTCCTCCTTAAAAAAATTTTTTTCAAAAAAAAAAAAAAAACCTTTTTCTCTGTCTCTCTCTGTCTCTCTCCATCTCTCTCTGTCTCTCACTCAATTAACTTGTGATATCTCAAATTCAGATCTCGATGCCATTTTGACATCGGCTGCCATTTACAATCTTCCGCTGACGCCGCCGCCGTCTTTTTCATCCTCGTTGCTTTCCGCCAAACAAAAACTGTCGACAAGAAAAAAAAAAACGATTTTTTTTTCGTCATCCCAAATTCTTTTCAATTTTCAACCACACCCTTGCGAAAAATTTGCATATCTTATTCATCAAATTTTGTTAGCTACCGTACTCCTGGTTGCGTAAATTGTTCATAAAGGAAAAGGAGAAAATTACCAAAAAAAAAAAAGGAGGAGGAGGTGGAGGACGAGAAGGAGGAGAAGTCAACGATCCTCCGCTATTACGATTAACAATATTCTTCGTCTTGTTCCGCGATGGATTCAAATGTTTCTTATGTGAGTTTTTCACTTTTTCTTTTCTCTTTTTTTTTCGTCTCCAAATATTTTGTGACGATTTGAATATCGGAATGAGTCAGTTGTTCCTTCATTCGCATCACGAAATGAAGAAGCACTGAACTTTTAATTTATGATCTTCCTTCCTTCCTCTTCCCCCGGCTTCCCAATGTTTTTTGTTCCCCTCTTCGCCCCCGTCGCCTTCCTAAATTAAAAACCAGTTTTGTGTGGTTGTGTCCATCCACACAAATTAGAAAAAAGTCTTCAATTAATCAATACTTGAAGCCCCGTTAAACAACATGCAAACGAAAAAAAAACAGGTCAATCGGAATTTTCTTGAATCGAACGAATTCTTCCCTCTTTTCAGAAGTTGACTTTTTTTGCGCGCGCGTCAATTCAATTTCCATTGTTGGTTTAGAAGCCAAAAAAAAAAATTTAAAAAAATATTTTTATTATTTTAAAGGTAATTAAAAAAATCTTGGACCCTGGGTAGAGATAGAAGAGAAAGAGACAGAGAGAGAGACAGAAAGACAGAGAGAGAGACAGAGAGAGAGAGAGATGGAAGCCTTCATATTTCATATTTTTATCTGAAATTCTGTCCCCCCCCCCCCTCCCCTTATTTTGCCTGAGGAATCCAATTTTCCCCACTGAATTTGAAAAAAACAATTTTCCAGGCGTCGCCCCCCCCCCGCTCCCCCGGATTTTTAAAGGGGACAAAAATAAATAAATAAATGCTTACTTACATATTTATTTACTCTTTCTAAACAAATAATCGATGATCATAATAACCTTGATTGACCTTCTCTCTCTCTCTCTCTCTTTCTCTGCGTCTCTGCGTCTCTGTGTCTCTCTCGCTTTCTCTCACCATTCTTGTCACTTTCCACACCTTTTTCCTTTTCTTCATCACTTTTTCTGTTTCCATCAAAAACCCATTTATTTATTATTAAAAAGTGATGACACGAAGCGATAAGTTATCTCGGCAAAAATAAAAATGGGCATTTTCTATCAACAATTTCTTCACGGTTCATTAAATGTTTCGGGGTCGGAGGGTTTTTTTTTGATGATGATGATGATGATGACAGGGGATCGGTGATATCATATCATTCATTCATCATCGGGAAAGTGATAAAAAGATATTTTTATTTATTTATTTTGTTTCCAGAAAAAAATATATGAAAGAGCAGTTTTTATTCAAAAAAAAATGATTAAAAGCCGAGGTTTTTGTCAAAAGGAGAACAAATTTTTTTAAAAATATAATAAAAATAATTCGATTATTATTGAATTATTGATTTTTCTAAATATCGTAAACACTTTTTTCGCCACAAAATTGGTTACATTCAACTACTTTCATACAATTTTAGTTTTACATGTAAACACAAAGGAATACATAAATCGATATTTACATATCAATAAATAAATACAAAAACTACACAAAAAAAAGATGAAAAGCGGGGGTGGGCAGGGGGAGAATGCATTTTCCTTTTTTAATTAGTTTTTACATTTAATTCGAATCAAGATTCAAGCCAGTTTTATTTTTTATTAAACCATGAAAGGGGCGAAGAACCTTGAAGACAAGTTGTTTTGGCCGCAGAAGAGCTTGAGGGGGTTGGGATTTAATAATACAAGGAGAAGCTTGGACGGGTTTGAAGATGTTTATTTTCTGGTTTCAGGCCCGATTGAAATCGGTGATCGGTAGAAATGCGGTCACAATTAATTCGTTTGCACTTCACGGACCATCGGATACTTTTTTGCAAGTCGCCGGGTTTGGAATTTTTGTCAAAAAAAAAAATTTGATCTTCAATATTTTTTTTCTAGAAGCTCAATCATCGTGAGCTCGTCATCGTGTTCGGATCGAATCGATGGTCATTTGATATCATCGTCGAAACAAGTGTTCACCTGTGTCGCTGTTACATCATGTGGTCGATATGCGGCCACTGGCGAGGTTTTCTAATTTTCACAAATCCCCCTCCCCAAATAATCCACACGGAATCCTGCGATTTTAGGCCGGACATAATCCGTTGATTCGATTGTGGCAACTACGCGATGAGCACGGCAATTTTTGTGGGCGTTTCATTCGATCGATGGCAGCGCATAATATATCGATATCGATTATTGTTGGAAGACACAAAATCGATTTTTTTTTTGTTTGAAAAAATCAATAATTTTTTCAGAAGTTCACTCCAGATGATAGCACTTTGATTTCGATCGGATGTCAACATGACGCTCAGATTATAACTTGGGATTGGAGGACTGGTCAAGACTTGGGAATTGGAAAATTGATGTCGCCGGTAATTTTTTTCTTTTTTTTTGATCAAGCTTCATTTCAGCTTCATCGTTTTGTTTAGGTGAATGCCTTGACGGTATCATTCGACAGTAGCATGTGTGTAACGGTTGGATCAAAATCGGTGAAATATTGGTTTCTTCCGATGGCATCTGATGGATTTAATAAAAGATCAGGCTTGACGGTAATCGAAAAGTTCAAATTTTTTGGAGAAAAAAAAAACGGAAAATTGTTCAGAGTCGATCTGCAATTTTGGCGGATAAGCGAAACGTCAATTTTGTCGACGCCACATTTTGCGATTCAAATAATCGCCTCGTCGCCGTCACATCAACCGGAGAAATTCTCGAGTTTAACGGGAATAAAAAAGTGAGCGACGATTATCGATTGATTGATTTTTTTTTGTAAAAAAAAAGCAACAACTGGTTCAGTACGTCAAATGTTACACGTGGAAGGAGAGCGGTGATTTTGGCGCGATTTGTGTCGCCAAAATTTCCGATGGTCTTCTCGTTGGCTGCACTGACGGTCTTATTCGATTGTTCTGCTTGATCGGCGACGATCTCGATTTTCTGGCTGACTTGGCTCCACCAACTCATTTATTTATTGATCCATCAGATGTTTATGATTCGAAACAGCTACAGTCACATCCGGACGATGTTGTGTAGGGAGGAAAAAAAAAATTGTTGATTTTTTGCCTTTTCTTCTTTCATTCAGATTTGCTGAGCCTCGATGTATTGTTGCTTCATCGTCTTCTCCAGTATTCATCGTAGGATACGCGGATCGATCAATAGTAGAATTCTCACGTGAGAACAAATCATGGTCTTTCCGACGCGCCAGTCTCGCCCACGTCGGCTCAATCAATCACATCGAGGTTGGATTCACGAAAAGATCAATGTCGACTCATCGCGATGAGCTCAATTTCAGCCGTATCCTTCAACGTCTCCATGCCTTCCGGCTGGAACAATCATCACATCAGGAAGCGACGGAACGCTTCGCTTTTGGAACTTCACTGCTGATGACGATGAAAGATCAGTAAGCAAATTTGGCAATTGATTTGGAGAATCAACAATTTCGGATTTTCTCTTTCAGGAAACTTCAAATATTCTTTGCCCGAATTTATTAAAGATCATTCATATTTCTGAAGATCCTTCACTTCTTCTTGATAAACGACAATGTAAAGCTTAAAAAATCTTGAAAAAAGGTTTTTTTTTTGTTGAGTTTCAGTTGAAACCGTCGGACCATCGTCAGATGAGTCGAGCCAGAAGATCACAGGTGTCACGTTTACACGAGTTTCCCATGATGGTCGAATGATTGTTGCTGGAACGGCGAACGGAATGCTACAGTAAGAAATATCAATGATTCTCCTTCTACCGTAATCACGTGTGTCTTTTCTTTCCAGTTTTATCGATTTATCATTTTCCGACACACCGTTTTTGGATCAGATAAATGCGCACGACAATGAGGTGACAACTATCGATTTTTCGGATCATGCGACCACATCGAAACGGGATCATCCTATTTTTTTGGCAACTGGCGGACGTGATCGATTCGTTCACATCTTTCGACGTGTTCCGTTCAGCGCTCAATTTGTTCATTGTTCCGTTCTTGATTCGCATCAGTCAACAATCAAATCAGCCCAATTTGCATCGGTTTTGTTTTTCATCGCTTGCCTGATCATCGATCAATCGATCAATAATTGTTAATTTTCAGAATAATGGCGAACTTTATTTGTACACTTGCGCTTCGGATCGATCGATGATCGTCTGGCGTCTTGATCATGGCGCCGATGTGGATGGCAAATTTTCAAGACTTCAACAAATTACGACACCGTCAAGCATCAGCGATATGATTGTTCTGAAATATGTGGATTTGATTGTAATCGCCGGACACGATCGAAACCTTCGTCAATACGATTTGAACGCCAAACACGTTCGAGACACCAAAGGAGCCGACGATCAAATTGCAGCTCATGGAAAAATCGTGAAAATCGGTTGCGACTCGTCAGCGTCGTTCGTTTGTTCGGTGTGCTCCGACAAATTCGTCTATGTCACCGACTTGCGAACCGGCAATTGTCTGGCAGTTCTTTGTGGTTTTGGCTCGCCGCCAACTGGCGCTATTTTCTCCGACGACTTTAAGTGAGAAAAAAGAAATGTCAAAAGAAGAAGAAAAAGAAAAAATCAATAATTTCAGACACATTTTTGTGACGACATCAAATGGCGCAATTTTCGATTGGCGTCTTGCCAAAAATCTGACGGAACGAATGATCAGCGCACAGGTTCGATTGATGGAAGAAGTGACGATGAGGTGAATGAAAATATCAGAAATTGAATCAAATATTCTGAAGAGGAGAATTTCTTTCCGAATCCAAAGATTTTTATCGTCAAGAAAAGATTTTCATCTTTTCTTCACTTTCACATTTCATCAGCCGCTCAAATTCGACCTCATCCGCCGCGCTTTTTCTTCTTCTTCTTCTTCATCTTTTTGAATTTTTGTTTTTCTTCAATTTCATTATTTATTTTGAATTTTCCTTTTTTTTTCTTCAGAACTTCAACACCTGATAGTTTACTGGAAAGTGGAAGCGAGACGATCAGCGATTCGAATTCTTTTTGTCGTCCATTAGGTGCTCCAGAATTTAGTGGAAGTTCGGCTTCATTGTGTTCAGACGACGACTCAACTCAATTCAGCTCTTCAGGTCTCATTTCATTTCTCTCTACTTTTGAAAATTATTCGTTGGGTCTTACAACGAACCGAAAATTGTTTTCAAATTTTTCAAACTATCTCTGCATGCTCCTTTAAATTACTGTAACTTTTTAGTGAGAGGAAGCGATCGAACGCAAAAAAACCCAAAAAGTTGGCATAAAATTGGTGATTCAAGCTACGCAAGAGTTGGTGATAGGTCAGTTAGCTTTTTCTTCTCCTTGTCGCCACTTGAAAAATTGATTTATTGATTTATGCGCATATTTTTTGTCCCACTCCCGCCCCCCCTTTCAACCATTCATTTTAAATCGGATTAAATCAGAATTGCAAAAATAAAAATGAAAAGAGAGAGAGAGAGAGAGAGAGAGAGAGAGAGAGAGAGAGAGAGAGAGAGGAAGCGGGGAATGAGATCCATCCGATCCAGTTCCGATGCATCTCAATCAAAGATCTATGCCAAGTTGATATTTCTTTTTTTTTTTTGGTTTTCAATTCCAATTTTTGTTTTCTTTTTTTCGTGAGCCAATAAAAATTGGAAAAATGCACATTAAATTATTGATCTCGGCAACGAGAATCGGAGTTTTGCATTCGCGTTTCTCCACACATCAAAAAATCGTTTTTTTTTTTTACGATTTTCAAAAAGCGTCGACATCAGTCGCGCCGGATTCTTGCGCTCTTCTTATCATTTTTTCAATTATTTCCAACTTCTTCTTCTTCTCCTTCCCCATCCCTCTCCTCCCCCACATCAAATCAACCAGTTTTGTTGAGTTTCGTTATGCAAATTAACACATTTTCTCCACAGCGGCCAGCCAAAGTGAGACAGAGTTAGAGAGAGAGAGAGAGAGAGAGAGAAAAAAAAGAAAGGGGGGGGGGGGGGTGTTGAAAGAATCGAGAGAAAAAAGAGGAGACAACCACATTGATCCCACTCTCTCTCTCTCTCTCTCTCTCTATTCTCGTTGCTATTTGTTTTAGAGCTTCAGGTAAAAGAGCTTGAGAGAGAGAGAGAGAGAGAGAGAGAGGGTTTTTCGGTTTTTGTATTTGTGTATTTGCACCGGTTCCGGTTATTGTTTTGCACCAGCAGCATCAGCATCAGCTCAGCTCAAATGGCGCTCATCGAATTTTTTTTTCAATCAGATCAAAGAAAGAGTGTGGGGAGGGGTTTCAATCGATAATTTTTAAATTTGAATGCTTCACCGTTCATTTTCATTCTTTTTGTGGTTTTTTTTCTCGACTTGTTTACTTTTCTCACCAAAAAAAAAAAAAAATGTTTTTTATTCGTTTTTTCGATATTCGATACTTTTTCTCACTTTTTTTTTGTTTTCTGAAAACATTGAGAAAGTATTCGACGTCGCCTTCTACTTCTAGTTCGATGAACCATCATTTAATTTGGTATTTCTTGATAAATGGGACAGAAAATGAGGGACGAGGATGACTCGACGATTTCAAAAGCATTTTCTACTTGTTTTTCCTTTTCATCGAATATATTTCTCTGTTTTTTACACGTACTTCACGTAGTTTTATTCCGATTTCTCTCCGGGGTTCATGTAACCCGTTTTTGATTTTCTTCTTCTTTTTTGAATTGAGGTTAATCGACCAGAAAACTTCATTTTTTTAAGCTTTTCATCCTTTTTCCCCATTTCCCCCACTGTTTTTCACGTACTTCACGTAAACCAATCGACGTTGCGCACTTGGGAAAAGTGAGAAAAAAAATTTTGAATCGCTCTTTGGATTTGTTTTCACGTAGCTCACGTAAAAAAGTGGTTTTTTGTTTGCTTTTTGATAATTTTGTAGTCCTAGAGAAAATTGAAGAGGGAATCGATTTTTGTTATCATCAGAAAATGAAGAATTCGCATTTTATTGGATCATAAAACCAGAAAAAATTTGGAGGAAAAGGAAATAAATGCGGATTTAGAATGATATTCTACGAATTACAAATCCATAAAGCAGCCAATAATATTTTCTAATTTATTCCGACAATTGGCCTGTTCTTCTAGTTTTGTTTTGTGTTTTTTTGGCTGAATTCTTGTGTGATCCTCTTGAAGCTTTGGATCTTTACTGCTTTTGAAACTTCGGCCGACACTTCATTCCTTCAAAAATCTCATTTCATTTATGTAGTTTTTGTAGTTGAAAATGAAACGAAAATCTGTCAAATGAATAACAATTTCGATATTTACATAAAAGGAATGTTTTGATATAATAAAATAATGACAGAAATCAATTAAAATTCAAAATTCGGTGAAGAAACAGAGAGAGAGAGAGAGAGAGAGAGAAAGAAAGGAAATTCTTGCGCAATTGTTTATCACCAACAGCTACTAAAATCGCGAGATTATTCATATCAACAAAGGTTGAATCGTAAAATATTTTTGCATTGTTTGAATGATGAATAAACAAAAATAATTTTAATAATTTTATTAAATTAAATAAAGTTTTTTTTAGAAAAAAAAACACTTTTTTTTTGTTTTTTGTTTTCTCCACCCCCTTTTTTCTATGACTCATTTATTGATTTTTGCTTGCCAAAAAACCATTTTTGTATGAATTTAAATTGTTTTTTTTTTTTTTTTGAAAAAAGGGGGTGGGGGTGGTGACAAAATATGTACAAATCTACAAATGATTTTTGTTTGGGCAGGGGGAGGGTGAATAATTGTTGCCTGGGTGCGGTTTTTCAGAGTTTGTCCTTGAAATTCGAATTCTCTTCTTCTCATTTCATTTTTCCCACTGATTTACAGACAAAATTCAAGAGAGAAAATCAAAAAGACAGAATTTTGTGGTCCAACAAAAATTGATTGTTTTGATTAACAGCTGTTACGTCATAATTATCAATTTTTGTTTTCAATGGGAGCGGGGGGGAAACGGGGCGAAGAATTTCATTCCCAAGTTTCTTGGTGATTTCGATTTAATGATAAGATGATAACATTGTCAAGCTTTTCCTTCTTTCTTTTTTTTTCTTTTCGTAAAAGTTGTCTGCTTCTTCCACCTCCTCCTCCTCCTCCTCCTCCTCCATCTCCTCCTCCTCCTGCTCCTCCTGCTGCTGCTTCTTCACCTATCTCATACTCATTTTCTGACAAATCCAAGAGAATTGTGTTGCCGGGAAAAAAAAAAAAATTGGCCGACAAATTTGTGCTCTCCGAAAATCATGATTATCTGTGCTCGGTGAGCCGATTCCACCACGTTTTCTCTCGCAAAAATGTTTGGCCTCTTAAATTTGTTCCCAATTTCCAGCTCATTCTCACCGACAGTCCAGACAGCGCCGGCTGTTGAGCGTCGAACACTGACCAACATCTTCTCATCGCCAGAGCACTACGGTAGGTTTCAGAAGTCAGAAGTCAGAATCGTAGATTGATGTCGTTTTTTCTTTTTTTGTCTAGAAACCGACGCCTCTGAAACACAATCGGATTTCATTTCGTCGCGACGAACGACGACTCGACTATTCGCCGACGAAGACGAAGCGAAAAATTCAGAAGGCTCAGGTCATTTTCTGGAAACTCCGTTGGGTGCCGAGTCTCGACGATCCGCATCACCATTGATTCAACCGTTGCCGGATCAACGTCGAACCTATCAAAGTAGTAAATCAATGATGAATTTAAGGTTCCGGGATCTTCTCCAACACATTTTTCGATATTTTTTCATTGAATTTTAGGGATATAAATAACAGCGGTGGCGTTCGTGTACCAACCGCCAAAGAATTTATGTTGTCACATATTGCGGCTCAGAGAAATGCTCAATCGGGTAAATTTTTCTTCTGAAAATCTCAAAAACAAGAAAAATTGCTACCAGCTGTGTGCAAACACCAAACATTAGAAATGACGACTTTTCTTCGAAATTTCTTTTTTTTTTTCTAAACGAAATGATCGTTGGAACCTTTTCAACATCTGGTGTAGAAGCAAAATGAAGAAAAATCTCTTCTTGCAGGTTCTTCATCGAATAATATGTCCGGACGGATGAGATGGGGCGAAATGGAGCCCGTCAAAATTCAAGGTAAGTAAAAACGGGGGGGGGGGGGGCGGAAGGAATTCAAATAAGCCGCGACAATGTTCCAATGACAGGTGTAGCCAAAACAAGTATAAGCTCTATTTTCTCTGATTTTCTCTGTCTCTCTTTCTCTCTGTCTCTCTCTGTCTCTTCCTTTCTCTTTCTCTGTCTCTCTCTGTCTCTTTCTCTGCCTTTGTCTCTCATTATAATTATACATTATAAGAATAATTTGTTTATTATTTCTTTATTTTTATTGATTTTATTGGAATTGAATTGAAATGGAAACATCTCAAGAAGGGGGGTTTTTGTTATTGTTTGAAGACGTGTATTCAATCCTTTTCTTATTCGTCCTTTTTCATCATTCACTTTTCTCTCTCTCTCTCTCTCTCTCTCTCACTTTTTCATCAACTCTTTTATTTTCCCTTTTTCACTTTTCCTCCTCTTCATCTTTTATTGTCTTTCTATCTGTGTTGATATTAGTTACCTCCATCCGCCTACCCACCTGTGTGTGTGTGTGCTGGACATTCGATTTTTTTTAAATTTCAAAGCAACTTTTTTCTTCTTTTCTCTCTCTCTCTCTCTCTTTCTGTTTCTCGCTTCTCTCGTTTCTCTCGTTTTTCATTTACTCTTTTTATTTGGCGCCAATTCATAGGCCAATTGGGGGTGAGAACATTGAATTTCTGATCATTTTTGATGAGTTTTGGTTGGCTCTCAATTTTCAATTTGGTTTAGATTGGCAACCGACGTCAACGTCCGAACATCTTCACCACGTTCAACCGGCGATGGTGACGACGATTCGTGATCAATACAGTAAGAAAGGATCCTAACCCGATCATTGATTGAGAACTTGCACTTTCCAGAATCACCGTACTCGATGGTTGTCGATTCAACAACGCCACCAGCACCGCCGCTTGCACCGCGAACTGCATCGCGTGCTGCTCCGCCACCACTCACGACGCCACCACCATCACATCAGGCGCTTCAACAAATTCAATCCAACACAACGTCACCGTTTCGTCGAAAATCCATCGAGCGCAACAGTTTGTCGCGCAAATTTCTGGAGAATGGAAAATCGCAGGTAAGAAAAAATTGTTTTTTTTTCGGGAAAAAAATTGGAGCAAATTTTCAGCCAAAAACTGTGTGGAGCCCACAACAAACAATGGGACAAAACGGAACGCCGAGAAGAAGTAGCTCGAATCTTTTCGCGGCCGTCAATTCAGAATCCTCGAGTAATTTATTAAGAAGACGTAGGTTTTCAAGGGCACAGATTTCAAGGACCACAAATTTCAAAAAAATTGAGGAGTGCGGGGGAGGAGGGGGAGGGTGGAGAGAAAACCAGCAAAAAAATGACTGAATTCCAGACACTGAAAGATCCGCCCAAAAAATTCGATTTACCACCCCTGTCGCCAGCACTGGCGGCGGTGCAGCTCAAAAAAATCGCCGTCTTATCGTGTCGCCGTTTGACGACGACGTCGACGACGTCGACGAAAACGACGATTTTGTGACGTCATCGTCGCAAAAACGGAACGACGTCGAGCCGAAATTATTCGCGAAGCGTCTCGTCAACAACACAAATCAACGCCGACCAAACACGGTGACAGTTGACGCGAGAGACGCAGAAGTGGCGCGAAGACGTGCGTCTTCACCGCGAAGACCCGCGATTCCGGCTCATCGAGGTAGAGAGCACCACTTCTTCTACTTCTTCTTGTTGATGTTGATGTTGATGGTGGAAGTGCACTTTTCCTTGACTTTTCGGTGTCCTTCTTATCGGCCACCGGTTGTTTTTTCTTGTTCTCGCGTCGACAAGTTTTCTGCATGATTTTTCATAGAATCCGATGGGAGAATAATTTTTTACGGGGAATTCTGGAGCATTTTCCTGCACAATTTTTTTCGGGAACAAGATTCGTCCACTGTGTTGGCCACACCCACACACACACCTAAACCCACACCCGTCCTATCATAATGTTTTCTGTCGTTTTTTTTTCTCGAACTCTAACACCATCTTTGTGGGGGATTTGAAGGATCGGCTTCATCAAAAGCTGAGCTTCAGTATGAAATGAGTTGGTTGATTTTTGCAGCTGACGACTTCTCATATTCGTCAAACATTCGAAGTCGAAGTCAGAGTCCGAATAAATTGGCGCTTAGCCAAATGATCGGCACACGTGACGCTCCGTCGAGCCCATCGTCGACAGGAGCCGGAAGTTTTGTGATGAGCACGCCGACTCGTAGCGGCGCCGGATTTCAACAGAAGCGGCGGGTCAGAAACATTTGTTTTTTTTTTTTTTAATAATTGAAAATCGGCCGATTTTACAGGATTCGGATATGTCGTACGTGAAGTCGACACGTGGACGAGATGAAATGCGAAAGAGCACCGACGCGCTGAACAAATTGATGGCGGTCCGAAACAAATTGCATCAGTCAAGCGAGAATCTCCGAAAATCGACAGAGAATTTGTCATTGTTGAAGAATTTCGATGAGACGATCGGAAGTCAACGAACGAGAAGCATCAGCAATTTGAGAAATGAATCGAATTTGGAGAATTTCAGCACGTTCGAAGCCGACGATCGCCTAAAATTCGGGTAAGTTCAAGATTGTTGTGGCTGAGAAAACGATGGGATTTCAGATCAACCAGCTCATTGGCACAATCACGAATGTTGGCTCGAAGCATCGGCAATCTGAATTCGAGTGCAGCGATGGAAGGATCAATGATGAATCGCGATTATGAGTCGCCGGGCAAACGATTGGCGAACACAATTCAAATGATGAGAAAAGCGAGCAATTCGGACTTGACGGCGCCTGAACAATTTGACGACAACACAATCCAATCGACGAATCGTATGCGAGGAGCGGTGCAGAAGAAGATGGATCGATATCGACAACGAAATAAGAATAGCGGATTCGGTGGAAGGAATCAAACATCAGAAGAAAGCGATTCAAATACCAGCGACATGATCCCATTGAACATCAATAAACGAGCATTGGCTGCTGGATCAAATCGATCAACAACCACTTCTGATTGTTCCCCGACATCATCGACTCGTTCATCGTCATTGACAATGAATGGCATCGGAATCGGTTCGGCGTTGACATCCACTCGACGACCACACGATCAACAGCGAACTATTCCGATGGTTGCGACGCCAAGACGAAGTGGTGGCAACTATTTGGTGACGAAAATGAATAAATCGATCGAGGGTCCTGATTTAGGAAGCGATGAATCACCCCGAAGCTCGGTTAATTCAAACGAGTGGCAAACATTGATCGAGACTTCACAAGATGGATCGAGAAATCGTAAGAATTGATGCTCAATCTCTATGTCTCCTCCTCACTCTCCCCCACTCCTTTTGTTTTCAACCTCAGCTTCTCCCTCTCACTTTGTCTCTCTCTCTCTCTCTCTCTCCCTCTCTTTGTCACCATGTATTCGGGATTGATTTTCAGCGCTGATATGTCACGTTCAAGATTGTATGGATCAGCTCCGGATTCACGTCGACAAATCGATTCAGGCGAGAAAATTGGTAAGCACGCTTTTTCCGTTGGTCACGCCGTCGCCTTTGTCGTTGTTGCGGGGAAATTTGTCCTTCTTTTTTCTTTTTTTTTCCTTCGTTTCTTTTCCTTGGCGATGGAAATCGTTCGTCAGAAGGAAAACAGGATGGTTGACGTCATCAATGGAAGCACATTTTCAGGTCGAAGACGACTCAAATTTATCGATCGAGCAGAAGAAGATAGTTATGTGTGAAATTGAGCGATCAATTGAGCGAATCCTTGAGAAATTATCGCCAAAGTATTTTTTTTTCTCTCGAAAGATCTGAAAACAAAAAAAATTCAACCTTTTTTCAGCAAAAATGGAAATCCAAATTCCTTGGCAAGCGGAAATGATTATTCGCCAATGAAGAGCACCAACATCTATGGAATTCTTAAAGAAAATCTCACTTCCAGACAATAAATATTCTTCTCTTCTCTGCGTCTCTCTCTCTCTCTCTCTCTCCCACTATTTGTCTCTGTGTCTCTTCTTCATCTGTGATATTCTCTTTCTCTCTGTATTCGTGCATCCGGTTTTTGGCGAAACGTTTCGCCAAACCAAAATCTCTTGTTTTTTGCTCACTTCATTTTCATTTTTGCTACAAAAAATTAACATTTAATTGGGGGGCGGGGCGACAACGAATAATTTAATCTGAAAAAAACTTTAATTTAAGAACAAAAATGACATTTTTCCTTTCTTTTTCTTTTTTTTTTCTTCTTCCTTTTAATTCGGATTTTTTTATTGAATGAATAAATAACAAACAACAAATCCTCGCCGGATCCACACAGGAAGCCTTAAATTTGAGAAAAATGATCCAAAACCATCGATTTATAATAGAGGAATTCATCAATCGATGAGTGCCGAAAAACAATCGGCGACCATCTCGAATTTTCCAGATCATCGAAAAAGCTGTCTTGATCAATTATTGATTGATTCAACTCCTCTTGTGTCACCAATCGTTTCGTGTCTGCAAAATGATTCGGCAACTTTTTTGTCTCCCCCCCCCGGGCCCTTTTTTTTTTTGTTACACAAATTCTGAAACGACGGAGTGTTGTTGGCGATTTTTGAGACTTCTCGCATCTCAACCAATTTTTTCAGATTTTCAACGTTTCGAAACGAAAATGTGACGCAAAGTTTGCGATCGTCGATCGGATAATTTCTCAGTTCCTGCAAAAATGCATTTCAGACACACGATGCTTGATTGTACGACGCCCCGACATACTTGAACTGCTTGAATACAATCCTCAAAGTTGAGGAATCGAACGAAAAATGTCAATTTTTCCGAATTATAGCAGACACGTCTGGAAATGTTGCTCAAGCCTAATGAAGATGGATATTTTTCAAAGATTTTCTCGAAATCATATTCTGTCATCCATTGACTACACGATGAGACATGAATGCTCACTTCATCGCTGAAAGGGATTTCAAATATTTTTTTTTCCGCAATCGGAAAAATCAATAAAAACCATTGCTCGATGAAGTTCAGATTTATCACCAATCCATCACAACCTGGAATTTGTTGTCCGTTCAATAAGCGTCGAATATATTGAGCTTCATTGAATGTTGAATATTTAAAAAATAATTGTTGTTTTTCCTGGAAAAAATAAGCAAAAAAAAATTTCTTTTTTTTTAAATTAATTTTCCGCTTCTGCCATTTTTGCTCACATAATTTTTCGATATTCCTCTTCCTTTGTGAATTGGTGTTGGATTGAAACTCTCAAAGAAGAAAAACAAAATAGTTGACGCTGAGAAGCATTTTCAGATTTTTTCTGATGACACCTTACCGACACAAAATCTTGAATCAAATGATAATCGACTTGAATGTTGATATTTGCCATC
The DNA here is from genome assembly GCA_963572285.1 of Caenorhabditis drosophilae. NCBI lineage: Eukaryota > Metazoa > Nematoda > Chromadorea > Rhabditida > Rhabditidae > Caenorhabditis > Caenorhabditis drosophilae. Next base: position 2,334,285 of record OY751564.1, on the reverse strand, counting down.
ATCAGCGTCGGTTTGACTCGTGAATTCTGAATCATTTTCGAGATGTTTTGTTTTTTTTTTCCCGAAATGAAATTTGTTGTTTTTCCTTCAGAAATCTTTGATTTTCACGTAAAAAATTGCACACGCAAAAATCCAATTTTTCAATGGATTTTTTCGTTTTTTTTTTTTTTTGTGGCTTTTCCGATTCAAAACCGATAATTTCCAGCTCAAAAATGCGGACAACAATTGGTGGCTTTTTTTTCTCTTCATTTTTAAGATTGCGTGACTCCCCCGGCGCACACGATTTTGTCCTGGTGGGGGATGTGATGGTAGCAGCTCACCAACCACAGAGCCAGCTTCTCTGGGTAGGAATAATTGAATTTTTTCTTGAAAACGGGAAGGGGGGGGGGGAGGGAAGTAACAAATTATGGTTTTCTATTATTTTGTAATTATTTTAAACGAAAATGAAAAACGAAACGAAACGAAGTTAAATAATTTGTTCGACTTTTCCTTCGTTTTTTTTTTTTTTTTTTGGACAAAAATTTTTTTTTAATATGGATTTTAAAAAAAAGAAGCTTTTCCTCATTTTTTTCTTAAAAATCTAAGCTTTTGTTGAGTTGAGCACCAACAGATAGACGAGCGAGCCGAAGAAGATTGCTCTCAGCCCCATTGAGCTCTCGACATTGGCTCGTCTTTAACCAAGCCATCGTCATAATCATAATTGTAGTGAATAATCGTCGTCGGACATTTTTTATTCGGCGCAAAACCACTTTTTTCTTCCTGTTCGTCTTCAAAAAAAAAAAATGTTTTTCAGTCATAAAAAAATGCGTTTTCTCCCTCCCCCCCCCCCTCTCGGCTTCGAATTGAGTTGGATCAGTCGTCGGTCTGCTCGGAGAGCTCCCCAGGCGAATAATTTTTTTTTCGCATCTCCACACTTTTACCCGAATTCTGAATTGAATTTTTGCGGGTTTTTTTATGTAAATATTGGAATTTCTTTTTATTTTCATGATTTATAACATTTTTTGTGTGGCTTTTTGTGTTGTTTTTTTTTTTTTGCTTTCAAGTTCCACACCACCACCAAAAAAATTGGATTTTGTTCGTCGTTTCCTTTGTCATCACCAGCCACCACCACCGGGGTCGAGAACGGCCGACATTTTTCTGGACAGAAACAAACACAGAGGAAAGATAGAATTGTTGAAAAAGGAGACACAGATTTAGAAGGAAGCCAATGGTGCCAGAAAATTTTTAAGCCTTTTGATTCTGGAAAAATTTCAGATGAAAATTATGACGAGATTAATCAGTAAAAATTCTCCATCTTTTTTTTTTTTTTTTTTTTGATAATTCCTGCCAATAAATTATTCTGACATTGACACGGAATTCTAAATTTGGCTTTTTTTGGTGCTCTTCGGGGAAATAATTTTTGGAAATTTTCAGTCAAAATTTCAGAGGACAGAAGAGCTGTGCTGATTAATGACTGACTCATTCGGTTTCTTTTTTTTCAGTTTTTTCTAGTTTTTTGCTCACCTTTGCGGCAGAGAAATTCATCAAGGCCTAATATCAACCAACCAAACCAAAAAAAAAAAAAAAATTGCGAATAAGAAAATTAGGAGAAGAAGAAGAAGAGGAGGAAAAAAAACAATTTCCTATTTGTGTTTTTCTTGCTTAATCCAATTCTCATTGCCCTCCAATCGAAATCAAATCGGAAATCGTTGAGAGAGAGAGAGAGAGAGAGAGAGAGAGAGAGAGAGAGAGAGAGAGAGAGAGAGTTCTTCTTCAAGCTTCAAGATTCTTCAAGTTTTTTTTCTTCCCCCTCCCCCCCAATTACATGTTTCTATTTAACGAAAATTTGCCGCTTTCCATTTCCGGTGTGTTGGTGGGGGGAGGAAAGGCGGGGAAGTGTTGGAATCGAAGGGATCGGCTAAGATCAGATTGAAGTGGGAATTTGAAAAAAAAAAAAAAGAAGTTTTTCTCACATTTTCCCCCGTTCATCACCAAACAAATCCTGATTGGCTTTTGGCATAATCCGTGAAAATCCTTCGAATTTTATATTCCAACGAGATTTTTCTTCAGCGGCCTCGTCAAATACAAATAAAATGGCGAATGAGAATTTAAATTCTCAAGCGTTTTTCATTTTCTTTCTTCGCCTTTTTTTCCCCTCATTTTTTCGTTGTCCAAAAAATGTGCGAGAAATCTTAAAATTTGGCTTCTTCTGTCTACCAAAATGGTTTCCAGCTTAGAAGAAGCTGAAGCAGAAGCTGAAGCAGAAGCTGAAGCTGAAGCTGAATCAGAAGCTGAAGCAGAAGCTGAAGCAAGAAAAAAATGAAAATTTTCCGTGTGTTCATTTCAATTCCATTTCTTCTTCTCCTTCTCACATAACTTTATTTTTTCACTTTTTTTTCGCCGATTTTTTTCCTCAAAAGAATTTCTAATAATCCGGCTGGAAAAAAAAACGACAAGAAAAGATATCTTAATCATAGAGCTTTTCACCCCCACCACCAAAACGATTAATGAAAAACACTGGCTCAAGCAAAAAAACATGATTTTTTCAGAAGATTTTCAAGGACTTCGAATGACGTTATACCTTCCCCTCCACCTCCACCTTCATCATGTTTCAGCAAGAGAAGAAAATGACGACTGAAAGACATTTAAATTATATAGAAATCGGCACTCAGTGACAGATTTTTTATATTTCAATAATCCATTAAAAAAAGAAGACAACCAGATAATTGTATGTTTCTCTCTCTTCCTCTCCACCTCAAAAGAGAGTACGGTAAGTGGAGAGCAACTGTTATTGCGGAGTGACGTTTATTTTATGATTTTTGTTCTGTAAAAAATTTGGTGAAGTTGGTTTTGAAAAAAATGTCATTTCGAATCGAGAAAAATTTTTTTATTAAGGAGAGGAGGAGGAGGAGAAGAAACTCCTCGGATACCCGATACTTCTTGTCTTTCATCTCGTTTTATTGTCTTCTTCTTCTCTCTCTCTCTCTCTCTCTCTCTCTCCCTTAATTACCATAGAAACTGAGTTTAAGACTTTTCCTTTTGTTTCCCGCCCAAAAAAAAAACTGTTTTTTTTCCTCCATTTTCTTGAAACTGAATTTCTTCTCTTCGATCCCGAACAAGCGAAAAAAAAAAGAAAAAAAAAGAAAAGCAAGGAGGAGGAGGCGGGGAGGGGTAAAACGCTGCCCCCCCCCCCCCCGGATAAAACATCTCAGACTCCGCCCATTTTTGTGTGAGTGAGCGCCAGCGCAACAGAGGAGAGCAGCCAAGGTTGGTTGTAGTAGATAGAGTTTGAGAGCACCAGTGCTCATTTATTTTTTTTTGTGTGTGGGGCGTGTGTGTTTTCGCCTTCTCCTTTTTTTAAAGTAAAACATTCTTGGGTGGTGTTTTTCTGTTGAGAGCTCCCCCCCCCCCCTTCCCTCTTCCTCTCCCCGTTTTTTTATGAGTAATTTGGCTTTTTGTAACTTTGTCATGGCTCAAAATTGCTTCAATGAAAAGCAAATGTCATTAATAACCGTCACCCACCCCCCACCCTCTTCTCTCCTTCTTTCTTCGCGGGGGGGGGGGGGGATGACGGTTACCCTTTTTTTCCCCGTGTTATGCTTTACCCTTAAATCTACTTAAAAATATTTTTCTATTAATAATTAAAAGAAAAAATGGAGGATTTTTTCGTCATTTCTTTTGATAACTTTAAACCTGTTTTTTGCACTTAAAAAATAAAAATAAATTATGGGAAGAATAAATTTAAAAATCTCACTTATTTTTGAGTTTTCAGGTTTAAAAAAAATATATAAAAATATTTTAAAAAAACGTTTGAATGATGATGCACTAATCTATTCTGGATTAACTCGGAAAAAAACATTTTTTTTCCTTTCATCAAAATAATATTTACTAACTTGATTACTGTAGAAAATATTTCTCTCTCTCTCTTTCTCTCTGTGTCCTTCCCGTCATTATTTAAGACAAAAAATGTGGCTTAAATTCTAGACAAAAAATGATAAGCTCTCGTGGGTTCTTTTTGCTCTTTGTGGCAATGATTGCTGTCAGCTGTGGACAACAACAAAATGAGATCGATCGAGGTTTTGTGTTTCAGCATCTTTTCTGAATCTTAAAATCCTACAAAAACCCATTCTCTCTTTTTTTTTTGTTCAGAAATGGAGAAACGCAAATCAGCTTATATGAGATTCGGACGATCGGATCCATCGCTAGAAATGGAGAAGAGAAAATCGGCCTACATGAGGTTGGTTCGCCACACTTTCAAGCCTCTTCTCAGTCTTTTTTTCCAGATTTGGAAAACGAAGCTCAACAATTGACGAGGCAATGGATGGCGGTGAGGATCTTGAAATGGAGAAAAGAAAATCGGCCTACATGAGATTCGGAAAACGATCGGCGGTGCCGCTGTCAATGGATGAAGATTTGATGAGTGCCGAGAAAAGAAAAAGTGCTTATATGAGGTAAATATTTATATATTCATATATTTACATAAATTATATTTTATATCCAATATTAAATACCTAGTGGGGGAGTAGGGAGCTGAAAAAGCGGGGGGGGGGGGGGAAATAAAAATAATTTTTCTTCACTTTTTCTTCAAAATCACGATTTTTTTCGATTCGGCAAACGAAGCGACGTTGAAATGATCGAAGATCCATCCGGATTCGACGGTGAACACGAGTTGTCGAAACGAAAATCGGCCTATATGCGGTAGAGAACTCGACATTTTTCCGAACTGAGATCATTTTCCATGGTTTTTTTCAGATTTGGCAAACGATCAGAGTTGGATCTGGATCACGATATGATGAAACGAAAATCGGCCTATATGAGGTAATCAGAAGAAGTCGAGTTGGTTAATATCAAGTTTTTTTTTTCAGATTTGGAAAGTAATCGATAATTTCTGAAATTGATCATTAAAATTATCATCAACCAAAAAAAAAATCAATTTTTCATTTCCTTCTCCACCCACGCACACACACACACACACTCGCTTAAAAAAATAGAAGATAATGAGCACAAAAAATGTCTGAAATTTTGGTCTTTTTTTCTTCCTCTCTATCTCTGTCTCTCTGTCTCTCTCTCTCTCTCTCTCTCTCTGTCTCGTTTCATATGTATTAACTTAATTAAAATCAATAAAACAATTATCTGTGTTAATTGTTTCAATGTTTGGCATTCATCTGAATTGTTTTTTTTTCTTTTTTTTTTGATTTTGATTTTGAAGAATAAAATCTTCAAAATCGGCGCCTGTTTGATTGATCACATTGTGGGATTTGATATGAAATCTTTTTGTTATCAACACGAAAAAAAAAAAAAAAAAAAAAAGATGAAGAAACAAGAAAAGCCTTTTAGTTTCAATTTATAACTTGTAGTCGTCGCAAAAAAATCAGAAGAAAGGAAATAATGGATTCAATCAATTTTTTAACAATCTCAAAGGGATGAAAAGCTCAGGCTTCAGCTGAATTCTGAAATTCGAAAAAGAAAAAGAAAAAGAAATCAAAGTTTTTTTTCAAATGAAAATCGACCATTGAACATTTTTCAACAGGCGTGGCCGAGTTTGGATAATCGGCCACTCTGGAATTTTCAGAGAATTACAAATATTAAAAATAAGATAAAATTTTTAATTCAGAATTTGCCAGAATTTCGATATTAAAAAAAGATTAAAAACAATTCTTAAAATCGCATGTCTGAAATCATTCAAAAACTAATCTTTTCATGAGCTCAAAAAAATTAATTTTTAATAAGTTTTCACGTAAATAGGTCGAGTTGGAATTCTAGGCCATCATTATTGATTTCTAGGCCACATTCGATTTCTTAACAAATTGAATTGTTATTTAGAAATTTCTTGTCATTTTTGAAATATTTTAAACACAAGGTGGGTCGATTTGGAGTTCTAGGCCATCACAATTGGGTTTCTAGACCTCGTCTAAATTTTTTTACCGAATTTCTCAAAAATTGCAATTAAACATTTTTCTTGAGAACAAAGTTCAAATTATTAAAAACTTTTTTTGCACGATTTGATTCCGTTCCTAATTTTTAACGCAGCTTAACTCTAGACCAAAAACTGAGGGGGCGGGAGCGGGGAGGAGAGACGAATTGTAGAAAAACAATAAATTTTCAAGGTGGCGCGCGAAAGGGCAGATCAAGTGCAGTATAGTTGACGCCGATGTCGAAAATAATGAAAAACATCTGATCCAATTCAATGATGATCGAAGGGACAGAATGGAATCGGTGGAAAAACAAGGTCAAAGAGAGCAGAAACAAAAAAAAAACGAAACTGCATTTGGCTGTCGAGAGAGAGAGAGAGAGAGAGAGAGAGAGAAAGAGAAAAACTCGTTTTTTCTTCTTCTTCTTCTCCTCTCATCGGTTCCCCATTCAAATTTGGTTCTCATCGTTGCCAGACCCTGAGAAATTTCAAGAGGATTTCCTATAATCTTTGAAGTAAAAATTGATCTTTACTCAAGTTTTGTTTCACTGATCAGTTTCATCACCCAGAAAAAGATTAATTTTTGCAGCCGAGAAAAAAAATCAAAAATTATTGATTTTCTTATTGTTTTTTGATGAATTTTTTACGCTTTTCTGAGCAAAACTGCTGCTGCTCTTTCACATCTCCATTAAATCCACACAAAAACAAACAAAGCATCGGCGCTCTCCATTTTTTTTTCTGAAATTGTTCCTTTCCGGATTTTTTTCAATTGGGTTGCAATACCAATTTTCAACGACAATACAAAATGTCTTCGAAACGAACAGAAAAGAGAGGGGAGCTGAAAAATCGATCGCACTAGCGCACAGCTGAAAAAACGCTACAGTATGGTTTGTATGTTTAAGAATTTATCTCGTTTCATTCTGCTACCGTAGTGTTGACATTGTGTGGGTGGAGGTGGAGGAGGAAGAAACCACCCAATAAAAATGTGTTTAATGTGTTCTTCAAAACAATACGAATCCCTCCCTCCAATAGGATGATCGGCATTGAACTTTGCCGATTTTTCCGATCAACTAACATCCATTAAAAATTTCGACAAGTTGGATTGTGAGAGAATAAAAGAAACTTGCAGTTACCGCCATTTTCCAAAGTGCAACGTGGGAGGGGAGGAGTCATCTCCCTCCACCCCCTCGCCTCCCCCACATTTCGTTCGTCTTCTATGATATGTTCGATCGCCAAGAACTTTTGACCGACTGATCTTCAGGAAATGATTCGGAAGCAGAAGTGGGCGGGAGGAGGAGGAGTGCAACCAACACCGTGAAGAAGAAGAAGTTCGACGACGACTATTAAAGGTGATGCAAAATCTTTGCAAATTCATTCAATTTTATTTTTTCTAGTTCTAGTTATGAATCGATTAATTGTTCTAGGCCTACTTTTCCAACTAACATTTATTCAGCCTTTATTCGCTGACCAATCCCCATCCATTCCCCTTCCTCAAGATCCTGAACATGAGGATCCAATAGCCGTCAAGATTCCTGTGAAACGATCCGTTCCCACTCCTCAAGATCCTGAACATGAGGATCCAATAGCCGTCAAGATTCCTGTGAAACGATCAGTTCCCACTCCTCAAGATCCTGAACATGAGGATCCAATAGCCGTCAAGATTCCTGTGAAACGATCCGTTCCCACTCCTCAAGATCCTGAACATGAGGATCCAATAGCCGTCAAGATTCCTGTGAAACGATCAGTTCCCACTCCTCAAGATCCTGAACATGAGGATCCAATAGCCGTCAAGATCCCGACACGATCGAAACGTGGATTAGCCATCCACTCTTATCAATGGCCAACTCAGTTAGTTTGAAAGAAAATAAAAAATCAATCAATAATTGATTTTTCAGTCTTTGGGCGAATGGAATTGTCCCATACGACATTCCAGCTCATTACACAAACGCCGAACGTCAAGTGATCCTTTCAGCAATGGACGCGTTCCGCGGTGTCACCTGCATTCGATTCCGGCCAAGAACATCAAGCGACCAATATTATTTACAAATCAATAAATACTACAAATTAGAGCGATGCTTTTCCTACATTGGAAGACAGACGAGTCGATGGATATTCGGAACATCGGATGGAAAAGTTGAGACAAGAATGAAGCTGGATCCATCATGCCTTCTCTACAATGGACGTGGCACTGTCATTCATGAACTGATGCACATCCTCGGCTTCTACCATGAACATCAACGAGACGATCGTGATCCACGTCTCGGCGGCGCCGCTTATCATTACAACTATAAAATCTATCCGCGTCAAAAATCCTACTACATGGGCGGCTACGACGCCGACTCAATTATGCACTACAACTTTCGCAACGTTCCATGGAGATCAAGATCCTACTTCTCACCGCAAGACATCCGTCACATCAACACTTTGTACAATTGTCCGACGATGAATCGGCCCAATTTTCAACAATCACCATCGTCATCGTCACCGGAAATCAGAATGGTAAGGAATATCACTTTTTGGCGTTGATAAAAACAAGGGGGAAGGGGGGATTTGTTGAGAAAAACCAGTTTTTTTAATATCTCAAAAAAGGAGACTTCCAAGTTTTTTTTTGTTCCTTTTCTTGACGTCAAGAAAAAAGTTTTTTTTTTTTTTTTTTATTGCAAATTAAGTTGGAAACGGATAGAATTGATTCCAGTTTTGATCGTCAACGAAAAATTGCCTCCCCAATTTATCTTGTTTTCTTTTCCAGAGAAATTCAATGACGTCGTCGTCGTTCGACAAGAAGGCAACCGATACGAACAGCATTTTCAGAAGTCGTCGCGTCGCCGCTTGAAGTCTTGAAGTTTTTTTTTTTGATTTGACACCCTTCCCCCTTGCCCAATTTGTTTTTTCTATGAGACGATTTTTTAATTCCAGCTTTTCACTCAGCCACGTGTACATTTTTGAATTTATTTTTACGTTTTTTTTTCTTCAATTTTTCTTTGTTTTCTTTGATCTCAGTTTTTATTTTAATAAAATAAATTAATATTTTAAAACGCAACGAGCTCAAATTCGATCCATGCACAGGTTTGAACTCACACTTCAAACGCGTCATCATTTCCTGGCACATTCTTGGTGTTTCTCAAATAATGCTATGTGTTCTGATTTCTAAAGTTTTTTCAACTTTTACTCAAAAATAATTTATTTGGAAACTGGTTATTCGATATTAGAAAAAAATTGGCTTTGTTTTGGACAGATTTGTCTCATGGCAGAGTTTTCGTAATCTTAGGCCATCATTTAGCTGATTCGAAAAATATTTAAAACAAAGTTTTTTTTTTATTTTTTCAAAATTTGTTTTCTTAATTAAGAAAATAAATTTTTAAAACTTATTTGGAAACTTTGGTCATTCGTTTTTGAAAAAAAAAAAGGTTTTTTTTGGACAGATTTGTCTCATGGCAGAGTTTTCGTAATCTTAGGCCATCATTAGGTTAATCAGAAAAATAATTTTAGCCAAATTAATCTGAATTAATTAACAAAAATGAGTTGTTTTTCTGAAAATCACAAAGAGAAAATGAACAAAAAAATTCTCACATGATTTTCTCGAGCTCTCATTATTATTATTATTGAAGGAGGATTTTAAGAGAAAAACCAAATCCGATTAGACGAGACGAAAATGGGAGGAAGACGCTCAAATTTTTTTCCACTTTTTTTGCTTTCGGGTTTTTTTTATCACCAAAAGTCTAGGGGGGAGAGGGGGGGGGGGGGGGTGGGGAAGAAAAAATAATAAAATTGATTCGATTTTCGTTGCTCAGCCGAGTTTTGATCTCTACTCTGCTCTCTCTGCTCTCTCTCTCTCTCTCTCTCTCTCTCTCTCTCTCTCTCTCTCTCTCTCTCTTTCTCTCTACTCTCAGCGCACCTTTCCATTTTTTATTGAATCCTACGCCGACTTGACGAAGAAAAAAAACTTAACAAAGTTTTCAATTTGTGTTTGTGCTCACCGAAAAAAAATTTTTTTTTTTCATTTCGCCCGAGATTCTTTTTCACCCTCTTCTCACCACCAATCTGCTTCCACATCATTATTCTTCACTACGTCAATCAGTGTTCAGCAACAAAAAAAATAGGAGAAGGAAGCAAAAATTGAAGATTTACAGTTTTTGGACAACAGCAACAACATCGACGACGACGACAAGGGAGAGAGAGAGAGAGAGAGAGAGAAAGAGGTGGAAAAGAGGAAGAGAGAGAGAGAGAGAGTTCTAAGTTTTAAAAGGTTGGTGATTTTTATTTTCAATGTCGAAAAAAGAAAAGAAAATCAAAGTTATAAAAAGTCCCAAGTGACGTCGTGCAAAGAATTGAACAAAAAAAAATCGAAAACTCAAAATGTGCCGTGTCTTTTTTCTTTTGTTTTTAGCTCAGCCAAATTATTTCATTGGAAAAGAAAAAAAAAATTTTCATCGCCGTCATCACCAATTTTTTTTTTCTTTCCCTTTCTTGATCTTCATTCGATTATGTTTCCATGGTAAATCGGACAGAGAAGGATTAGGAAATGAAGGGGAGAAGCTGCTCTCTCTCTCTCTCTCTTTTTTTTCTCTTTTGAATTTTTCTTTCTATTTTAATTTTTTTCGATTAAAATTGCCTCTTTTTTTTCCGAGAAAAATAAAAACAAAAATTTAAGCGAATTTTGTATTCTTTCAAATTTTCAGAAAAAAACCAAAAAAATGCGCCTTAAAATTTCAACTTCAAATCAATATGCGCGCACACATTCCTTTAATCCCCCACCAACCCCCTTCTTGCTCTTCTTTCCCTTCCCCCCTCCCCTTCTCCCGGTTGTTTGTCATCAGCGTTTCACACTGCCTTTTCATCCACATTCATCGTCGATCTTCCATCGTCATTTTCCCCATTTTTTTCAAGTTTCAGAATGAATTGAGAAATTGAAATGAGAGAAAATTGAGGGAAGAAAAAAAAAGGGGGGGATGTAAAGTTGACATTCATTTTGCATAAAAATATCCTTTTTTCTCCCTCATCAATTTTTTTTTTATTTTAATATGTATAATATTCAAATCATATTCCTTTCCAAGCTCTTCTCCTTCCCCCGCCTCCTCTCTCTCTCTCTCTCTCTCTCTCTACCCCCTCCCCTCCCCCTCGTTCTTCTATTTCTTTTTAAACTTTTATAAATCCAAATATTTTTCCTTCTGACTGAGCCACACAATTGTTGTTGAGAAATATGTTTTAATCCGTTCCGGTAAAATGCTGAAATCAATATTAGTTTAACATCTTTCTCTAGTACGGTACATCTTGGACTACATAGAAGTGTGTGTGTGTGTGTGTGTGTATGTGCTCCTTTAATACAGTACACCACTTGAAAATGTTTTTCGGGCTCGATTCCGAAAAAGTGAAAGCCGGAAAAATTCTTTAAAAAAAAAAAAAAATCAATTTTGACTTTTTCTTTTTTAATTATTTGGGCTCATCTTTTCATTTCTTTCTTAAATTTCAAAACTTCAGAACTGCCGCCTTCAAAATCCAACCAACAAGGACCTTGTCAGGTGGTGCTCACCCAACAGGGTGGCTGCAATACGGATCATCGAAGAACTTCAGTCAATGTTCAGGTTTTTCGACGAATCCGAACTGCGATACGAAACTCCGACGTTCACTTTTTCTTATTTCTAGGTTAAAGATTCTGACACAAATCGTAGAAACACCATAGATTTGCAAATTGGCGAAGGACGATCACGAAAAAACACCCTTGTCAAAGTGAACGGTGAAGTCGTCAGCGGCTCGGCGAGTTGTGACGTATCGTTTCTTCTTCACTTCTCCGCTTCTCCCTCTTTATTTCTCTCTTTTCCTCTCATCTCTTCTCTGTTTTCGTCTTCCAGGAGATGAGCAACTCACCGCGGATCCCTCGAAATTTGTCAGTTCGAACCAAAGATCAACAACAACAGCAGCAGCAGCAGCAGCAGCAGCAGCAAAATCAGAATCAGAATAATTCCGATGAAGCTGGTGATGAAGAGAGCTCACAACGACGAATCGATAATAGTCAAGTGAGAAAAGTAGACAAAATATTCTTTAAAAATTCCTTTTTTTTTTCCTCCAGTCTTGGCCATTTTTCAATCCGTCCACACGTTTTTCACTTCTCAAAATTATTTTTGTTCTTATGTGCCTTGTTGATATAATGCACTGGGCATACCTTCTAAGGTAATCAATAAACCAACAAAAAAAAAACATTTTCCGAGTTTTGTTGGCGGTCTGTGTGTAAACTCGCTCCACCGCACAATTTTCAAACTGCCTGTCTTAGCGAGGATGTGCAGTGAATTTAATTTTTTTTTTGGTTAATCTTTAATATTCTTAATCTAGCTTAATTCTGTTTTATTCGCGGAAAAACATGCCGATTTTTCGACAAGAAATTCCAATTTTGTTCAAAACCTTGAATTAGGCGTGTGCGTTTTGCAAGACAAAATCTCCGCCCATTTTTTCGTGCCGCACACACACATGATTTCAACAGATACAATAAGAAATCTGTAGAAACCACCAAACATTAAAGCTGACGACAATTTTTTACAAAAAAAAAAACACATTTTTGTTTAGAAAACCGGCAATTTTTGAAAATTTCAGAGATGACACGGCTGAAAATCCCAATTCTTGGAGATTTTATAAAAAATTCAAAAGTTTCGATTTGTATTATTTGGTAATTGAACAATTTTCAGTCAAAAATGTCTCTCCATCGTCTCTTTTTAGGTTGCCCGAATGTTCGCTGACATTTTTACATGTGTTCTTGGATTAGGAGCAGCAATGTGGACAAGAAAACCTTTGTTAACATTGCCTTGTACAACAATTCAATTATTATTTCTCTTAATTCGAGCAACTGTTTGGTCGGTCAGAGGTTATAATCGAGTATTAGAGAAGATTCATGCAACAAATGAGGATAAAGTCAGCAATTAATATTCAAGCTCTTTTTCCGAAAATTCATATTTTTCAGCTTTTCGTTGTTTGCGAATTTATTCTTCCTGCTATTTGGGCCATTCTTTCTTTTCTTATTGTTCATACAACTCGACGATTGCGATGTTATGAACAATTACACGGATATGCTAGACCACCAATTATTGTATTAACAGTTAAAAATGATGATAATGATGAAAGTGTTCAAATTGAAATCGCCTAATGATAATTTATTGTCACGGGATTGTTTTTGTTTTCAGTTGCTATAGCACACTTTATTTAACAAAATATTAAAACTCGGAGATATCTTTGAGCATGCAAATAAATTAGATTATTATGACAACTTGAAAAATGCTTTTTTCACATAAAGCTCAAGATCATATAATCGAATGCAATAAACTAGTACTAAACGTATGAAAAGTCTAAAAATACAAGATTTGTTAGTTTTAAAATGGTAAATAGTTGTGGGACGGGCAAAGGAGTGATGTTCAAAACAACAAATCAATTAATATTCGCTTACGGCGTTTCCAACACAGTTTTCGACTGCATTTGGCCAATCACAAACCGAAAGACTTGGATTGAAGACTGTTCCAGACGGACAGTTCATTAGAACTTTTTGGCCCCAAACACAGCGGAAAAATGAAGAGCAATTTTCCGGGTTTGCGATGAACGAGCCATGAACTTGGCATTCGCCTAAAGTTTTTTCAAATTGTTTTTATTGTTCGAATTACTCGGTACCTTGATGCTGATCAGCCGCTGGTTCGCATCCACGAACATTTTGTGGATAGTCACATTTTCCAGTGGCTTCGTTGAACGCAAGTCTTCCAGGGCAAGATGGATATTCGAACACATCACCTCCGAAACACTGCAAAATTCCAGCACAGTCTCCTGGATTTCTGAAGAGGCCATCGGGTTTTCCATCGCAGAACGCGTCTCCGCGAGACGATGGCCCATTGTAGTGGCTTTTTGTTGGTGCATTAGGAGCTGGCCGACATTCAGCAACAGCCAAACGATTGACACACTGCGATTGTGTTTTTGAATAGACCTTCAAACATTTGGTTTTACTTTCCATTTTATTTTAAAAATGTGTCACCTCATCTTCTTCGCAGTATTCAATGATAGATTTTCCTAGGGAGCAGCGAACATATAAACTTCTACACGCTCCCAAAGCTTTCGTTTTATTGTTCAAAACATTTTCACAATATTTGTCTTTTCTTCTGATTGGTGCAGATGTTGTCGTTACCTAAAAAAAAACATTGAGAAACAATTTTCAACTTTTTTGAGATTACTTCGAATGATTCTTCCTCATCTTCCTCTAACTCTAAAGGCGTAGTGGTAGTTTGAACGCTTTCGTACTCTGAAATTGTCGTCGTTGTTTCCTGGTCTTCTTGTCCATATAGTTGGTCACTTGACTCAGTAGTTTCAACAATTCTTTCAGATGATTGGGTTGATGTAGAAGTGGTCGGAGTTGTAGAAGAGATAGACGAGTCGAAATCCGTATATGGAAGTTGAGATGAAACATCTGTAATTTGTCAAGTCTCGTTAATGATTCTCCCTTTTCACGATTACCTGTTGTAGTTTGAGTTGAATCACAAACGTATGATGGAATGTTTTCAAATTTGTTGCAAAGTTGAGTAGACGTGTCAAATCCTTGACCCAATCCGCAAGTCAACGTATTAACCAACTTTCCATCAGCACAAACAATATATGAAGCAGAACATCCTTCGGCGTGCGAACCATCTGGAAGTCCGTGACACGCATCGACTGAAACTTTTGTTGTAGAATGTTGAGCTACTTCTGCCGGGTTATATGGTGAAACTGTTGGTGAATATGAAGATGATGTAAGCGGAGAATCATCTTCTGGAGATAATGTTGATGATTTGTATTGTTCATTTTGACCTATAATCGATAAATGATTTTCTTGAATTAAATATTATTTTTTACATTCTCGAACAATATCTCTATAATTACACAATAATTGTGATTGATCGAAATACAATGCGGCTGGGCAAATATGTCGAGTAGCAACTCCATTAGAACATGAAATATACTCTTGTGAACATCCAAGTGATATAAGCTCATTAGCAACTCCGGAACATTTCGCGTTAATGTCGACTGATGATGTCGAATCATCGTTATTCGCTGAAGGAGATGAAACGGAAGTCGTCGTTTGAGTAGTAGTTGATCCTTCTTCGGAATTGGAAGAAGAATAACTGTTAGTGACATCCGAAACAATCGTAGTAGATTCATAGTGAGTTGGAGTAGGATTATTTAAGCCACAAGTTTCAGAACAAGCTCCAATTGCTTTGTCAAAAAATTCACCAACAGGACAAGCAGCATACTAAAACCAATTTTTTAATGAACTGAACACTTAAATATTTAAATTCACCCTGTTGATACCAGTTCCACTGCAATAAATGAATTCACTTAAACAATTTCCAAACAATAGGAAAATAGGAGAAGTATATTTTTGGCAGCTCGATCTCTGAAACCAAAAATTTATTACGAATTAAAAAATTGGTACCTACCACTTTATTTTTTCTTGCAACAGAAACACTGTTTACATACCCTTGTTGATGGTTTGGTAATGGACCATAAGCAGCACTACGTTTATTACGGGTCGATCCAAATAATTCACTTGGACCAAATCCAGAACCATCTTCGAAGTCTTCTGGATATTCACGTGGTCCAAGACGCCTTGATGAGTGTCTAAATTTTCTACTTGAGCTGGTTTACATTCTTTTTTAATGACAAACACTCGTGGGAAAATTTTTTCAACATTTGAAACAAATGGAGCGTCAACACCATCAAAGCTGTCAAGAACAGCAAAATGTTTTTTTATATTGGCTGGTCGAGTGAATCCGTAGTTGATACGTCCAGGATTACTGCGGCGATAATCTTTGAATGAATCATCGAGAAGGGCACGACCACGGAAGGAAGTTGAAAACGGTGTATTAATTAATGCTAAAAACAACATGAACTTTTTGATTGTGAAATACAACTTTTCTTACGTCGGTTATCATACCAATCCCTTCTTCGATATTTTCGATGCTTCTGAGTCGAGTGGTGTCGGTTATGGGATGATTGGGGAATGTAAAACGGATTTTCAATAGCAGCTGGTTGTGGCGAATATTTTTGCTTCCATGCCAAAATTGGATCAGCGTCATCAAATGGACTGACAAGTATGTCTGGTTGAGGGACGACTTGAAGTGGAACTGTGGAAACTGGTTCACATTGCGGCAGATCGTAAACACAGAGCAATAATGTTGATTCGAACAATGTATTGATTGGGCATTGTTTTGTCTTGATTGTGTTATTTACACATTTTGTAAAACGCGAAGCGCATTGTCCAAAGGTTGATATTTGACCGTTGTTACAGACCTAAAAAATAGTTATTGTTAGCCTTTATCCACAGTTTTGATAAATTTACCTGAACTTGACTAGCTGTTTCGACAGATTCTGTAGTTGCTGAAATTAGCTCAGGTGAATCGGTCGTTGTATAATGGTTTGAATCGGTTGTAATATAATTAACTGGTTCAGTAGTTGCTTCTTCATATTGTTGAACAGAGCTCGATTCCGGTGCAGTAGTGGTAGTATCAAAATTAGTTTTGTATGCAGTTGTTGTTGATGTGGTGACTGGTGTTGTGGGCGATAATTTTTCAGAACGAGTAGTTGAAGTTGAAGTACACTCGTAATCACATGATCCTAAAACCATAAAGAAGAAACGGACTGAGAATTCATGAAAATAATTGTTACTTTGTGTTGGATTATAGACGAGCCCTGAGGGACAATGACTTAAATAGGAGATCTTGTTGGCACAAATGTAGAAAAACGATGAACAACCTTGAGCATAGTTACCATCTTCAAGATTTGAGCAATCAAACAAATCTGAATTCTGCGTTTTTCAGTTGAAAGTCCTTTTTGACATATTTTACCATTTTCATTTTCTATTGATTCTGATGTCGATGAAGTGGTAATTGGTTCTTCGGTTGATGATGCGACAGCATCGGCATTCTCAACATGTTCCGCTGATAAATCAGCATTATGAGAATAATCGGCAGTGCTAGCTGATTCCTCTGATTCAACAAGACCATCACAAGAATACAAGCATTGTCGATTTTTTTCATCAAATACTAAATTTTCTGGACAACTCATCGGGTAAGCAATGCCAGCAACGCATTGAATAAACTCGTTGCCACACGAACTGATCGAATATGCTCCGTCAACTTTTGTTGAGCAATCTAAAAAAGATTTTGAAATATTGTTAAGATCTTATTTCATACCGAATTCTGATATCGTTGATGGGCCTTCTGTTTCAACAACACATTCTGGCGAATCTGAGATCGGAATACAAGCGGTTTTATAAAAAACGAATGATTCGTCACAGATACTAGATTGGTGGATTCCATTTACACAGGTTGAATACTGTTCAATTAACTTTTCTCTATTTTTCCTTTTACATTATCTTACCTCTCTACTGCAAGCATTTCCAGGTATCGATCCACTAAAATATGGTGGACAAACTGAGGACGCCAGCAAAGTATTTACAACTAAAAATAGCAAAAAACACAAAAATTCACATTTTGAATTTCAACTTACGAAAGGTTAATAAAAATGTTAGGGCTGGTGTTAGAAGGTTCCTCATCACCTGAAATACTAAAAAAATGAAAATTTAAATTTTTCACTGAATATGCGATAGAAACTTTTAAAGTGTCTAGCTAATACTAATAAATGAATGTTTTAAGATTTGAAAAATGTTCAAGAAAAAACAAAAAATTTTTCCTTTACTTTGAAATTACAATTTCAAAAACTGATTTTTTCGCGCGCGCGCTCTTGAAAAAGGTCATCTAGTAAAAATTGATCAAAATAGCGTTAATAAACAAAACTTAAAATGGTTTTTTTTAATTTTTTAACAGTATTTTTAAATTTTTATTAAATTTTTCTTTTTTTTAATTTAAAATTTTGGAAAAAACTGATGAAGTTCAAATCAATTTATTTTTGCGGTAAGTTCAATTATTTTTTTAAATACCATAAAATTTAAAACAATGGTACGAGACCAATACAGTTTGGCACGTGCTAGCCCTTTAAAACAACAACATCAACAACAGTTAATAAATAAGTAAATTTTAAATATTTCATTCCTAACAAAAATTAATTTAAAAAAATGGAAAACGTTCCACCAGAAGAGCAATATGAAACTGACACTATTTTTTCACAAGATGGAGATTTACCAGGTACTTTCAACAAATCAATCAATTAAAACAAAAATTTCAGATTCATACTTTCATAACAAATTGAAGGAAATAGATTCTGATTGTGAGGATTTTGTTTGTGGAGATGAATTAAACTTGGTTTATTTAAAAATTTTTTTCATAATATTTATTAAAAAAAATATTTTACAGCCCAAAACAAAAAATTACCAAAGTAATGAGACATTTAAATTAGGAAGTGTTGAAGAAAAAATGGTATAATTTTTATCAAATGTGTTTTAAATGTTAATCATGAAATTCAAGATTAAAGGATCTTTTGTAGTGGTAGATGATGCTGAGTTTATTCTTCAAGACGAAAATATTGGTTACAACATTGAAAAAGATACTTTTCGTTACGGAAGGTTCGTTTTCCTACAAGTCAATTCAATACATTTTCTTTTTTTTTATTTTAGAGTGACAAAAAAAATCAGCTATAATTTAACAACTGGAATGATGCAAGAAAATATCAAATCACAAGTAAAAAAACTAGACGAAGATAATGATAAATCATTTGTAAGATTAATTAACAAAAATAGAATTTTGAGAAATTTCAGGATAACAATATTTCTCATCCAAAATTGTATACTTCCGAATTGATACTTCCTAAAAAATCAAATGTATCAACACAAAAAATCACTAATGAATCATCAACAGAAACAGAGTTTTTAAAATTATATAATGAACAGATGCCAAAATGCTTTGAATATGGAACATCTTTCCCAGTAAAGAAGAATGAATTAAATTCACGAAACGTTATAATGAAATTTTAGGAAATAAAAAAAATCTGGGCATTATTTTTCGAAGAAAAAAGTTATAAAGATATGTCCACTTTTGAAATTCAGGTGGTTAAAAAAATTAACGTGCAAGTTTTAAAGAATCAAAATAATTTTCAGGCTTCCGTTTGTGCTGCTCTTAACTCTAAGAGTTATATGATTTATTGTATCGGGATCGATAAATATAATAATGTGACAGGGGTTGAATTGTCACCAGAAGATCGAGTCACATTCAGAATGGCTTTGTCCAGAGCAATAGCTGGAGAATTTCAGCCACCACTTGTTGATGTAAATTTAAATAAGCATTTTACTTTAAAAATTCTAAATATTTTTTTAGATTCCATCAAAACACATTACCGAAATTTCTCCATTGAAACGAGATGTCGCCAATTTCACATCAATGATTGACGTCATTTTTGTGCCAGTTTTAGGTAGTTCAAACAGTTGTGGTTTAGAAGAAGATAAAGAAAACAGTTCACGTCGTTTTTTGATTGTTGTTCGTGTTAAAGAAATAACTGATAAATTGTATCAGTTATCATCTGGACGAGTATATGTGAAAGAAAATGGAAAAGTTATGGAGCTGTCTTGTTTAGATGAAGTTTTTGGTTCAAGTTCCGTAACAAAATTTTAAAAATTAACTTTTTCAGGCTTTAAGCTATTAGTGATTAAAGACGAAAATACCCCGCCAGGAAGTGTTTTCATAACAAAACCTGAAGAAGTGATGGACATGACAGAATTTGATTATGTTTTTGTAGAAGCTGAAAATGAAAAAATGGTTGAATCTAGTGATGAAGAACAAATTAATGATGAGGTTATTATTTGAAAAAAAAAAAAAAATTAAATTTTTTTAAAGATAAAAATAAAACCGGAAAAAGTTGAAAATAAATTCATAACAACAATTAATGTTAAAAGTTCATCGATCTGGAAAAAAATTGTAAAAAATGTTAACAAAAATACTGCTGAAGCCGTCGGTTGGACGTTACTTGGATTCGCCACGTCTTATGGAGTTTTTAAAATTATTAAAAAGCTTAAATAATTTTTAAATGTTTTATCTTCTGTTTTTTCAACTCTCTTCCTTTTTTATTCAGAAAATTTATATAACAAATTAATTAAATTTAAATTAAAACATGGTAGTGTTTAAACACAATAAATAAGTTTTTTTTTAACTTTCAAAGTTTACGAAATTGTAGAATTTTTGCTCATCGACATGTTCCTTTGTAACAAGACAAGGGTTTCTTGCAGTCGCATCGATAGCAGTCACCACCAATTGGTGCAAAACACATTCCTGTTGGAGGAACATTAAATGACTTCTGAAAACAAATCAAAACTAATCGGACAAGAGAAAAAAGGCAATAACTTACCGATACTGAAACAAAAATAGTCAAAAGAATCGCAATAAGAAGGGAGAAGAATTTCATCTGAAATCGATAATTATTTAAATTCATTTAAAAAATGATGAAAACGAGTTTTTATAGGGTTTTTTTATCGCAAAATATTGAAAAATTGATGATTCATCGATTGAAACTTTCAAAAAATGAATTTTCCGGTCGTGACAATTTTGTTATTGAAACTGGATTAAAACAACAAGGGGGAAAGTTGAAATAATTGTCAATTTCGAGGTATTAAAAAAGGGAATCATTTGGAAAAAAAGAATTCACACCGGTTTTCAAAATAAAAAGTCAAATAAAATTTCGGGCGGAAAAATTCAGAATTGCCTAACAAAAAATCAAATTTTAACGGTTTTAAAAAATATCAATTTTATCGTCAAAATTTATCACTTTAAAAGGTGATTAAATTGATAAAAATGAACAAAAATGGTGTCATTTGACACTGAAAAATTATGGTTTGATCTTAAATTTTTTTTTGAAAAAAAAAACGAAAAAAATAAGCAAATTTGAACGGAAAAATGGAAAAAAAACGTGTTATTTTTGCTATTTATACAATGGGAAAAATGATTTTTAGGTGAACTTTTGTTGACGGAAAAAAACGATTTTTTTAACGAAAAATTGTTGATTGTTAAAGTGAAAGTCGAGAATTTTCTTTTCTCACCCGTAAATATCTGTATTTACTGTTCTTATTTTAACTAAAAATTTGTTTGTTGAAAGTATTTAAAAAAATTAAAAAATAAAGTAGTTTTTTTTTGAAAAAGAAAACTTTCAAAGCCTTTTTGTTAACGATATTTAAATTATTTACATTTTATTCTTACATTAATTTTTTTTTCGCTATCTCATTCATTTTTTTTTTGTAAAAGACAGCAGATAATATTAAAAGTACAATTCAAAAATATATTATTAAGATCACTGGTTCAAACTCAGGGTAGATTGTTATAAACACTGTATGTTAGCTAAGTTTTCATGGCAGCGATGTCCGAGTGGTTAAGGAGTTAGACTTGAAATCTAATGGGCATTGCCCGCGTAGGTTCGAACCCTGCTCGCTGCGAAGTTTTTTGTGTAACTTTTTTAAAAAAGTTGGTTTAAAACAGGGTTAAAGTTCTTTCTTTTTTTTTCTTTGATAAATACAAGTTGACAAAAAAAGAAGAAATTTTTTTTTAAATTGCTAGCATTTCTTTAAGGATGCGCAAATTTTTTTTGAAAAACCGGATAAAACTCCTCCCCTGCACATATTTGTTAAAACAATTAATAGAGAAATAATTTATTTTAAAAATCTATCAAATTATATACAAAAAAAAACATAGAAATATTGGCAAGGTTTACAGCTTTTTTGTCTATGATCGTCGTAACGAAATTCGAAATTGTTTAAATTTAAAAAAAAGAAGAAGAAGAAAAAGCCACGTATTGGAAAGAATTGGGAAAAAAAATCATTGAAAACAAAAAAAAATGTGGGGAAAAAATGTGAAAATATCGGAATCAACCGATTCAGCGCAAATATTTTCTCAAAAATCCATTAAAATTGAGCTCCCACCGGAGGCGATCAATCGATTGAAGGCCGACAACAAAGCTCATTTCAACAAACAAACAAAAATCGGAAGCGACAAGGTGAATAAATTTTTCTTTTTTCTTTTTTCTGAGGAAAATGATGATGACGTCAGGAATGATCGTTTTCGATTTTATAAAATTCCGAGTTTCTTGAGCTCCTCTTTTTGTCTTTCAAGCTCCGCATCATTTGCCAGAAGCCTATCCCGTTTTTCGCGTGTCAATGTTCCATACCTAGAAAATGTGGAATACGAGAGAGAGAGAGAGAGAGAGAGAGAGAGAGAAACGCTGTCGAATCTACTTTTCGTCGGTTGCCGCTTTCGACGGGCTTCTCGAAATCGATGATGGCATCGGAATATTCGAATGAGTCGTTGGCGGCGATGAAATGTCACGGGTTTTCTTTAGTTGACCACGCTTTTCCTGATACAACCGGCTCCAGACGTTGTCGTTCTGAAATCGTTTTGTTTTGTTTTGTTTTGTTTTGGTTTAAGCCTTTACAGCTTTTTTCCTCACCCTTTCCGCGCTGTGACTTCGTTGCGTTATTGATTTTGGCAAAGCCGGCAGCTTTCGCTCAATTATTGGAGTTTTGATGCTCTCCGCTCTTTTTGGAATTCTCGATATTCGTGCTTCGGTGATTTCTGGTGCCTTCGACGTCTTCTTTTCGTCGACAACAACAACTTGAGCCGTTTCATTGATCGTCGACGTCGGCGTCGGCGTCGTCTCGATGTCTCGTCTTGTCGGTATCGAACTGATCGGCGGCGGAATCGGCGCTTTTTTCTCTTCTGTCTGCGTCGGTTTCGACGAAACCTTCTGCTTTGATGTTTGTGTTGCGTCTTCGACACGTGGCGTCGTTTTTTGTGGGCTCGTTGCTCGATGATGAACTTTGGGCGATGGTGGTGGTTTGTGAAGTGGTGATGGGGACTGTAAAAGAAGCATTTTAAACCATTTTTTTTCAGGCTTCTCCTCACTCTTGAGACAATTTTTCGAGGCTTTGGTGGCAACTCAACACAATGCTCCAATTTTTTAGCTGGCGGTGGTGTTGGCGACTTGACTTTGTCGAAAATAATATCGGTGATCTGAATGAAAGACGAGGGGAAAAAAAACGTGATCTTTGTTGTTCAGTCAAAAATCCGAACCTCGATCCGATCGCTCAACGTTTTTTGGGTTCCATCGCTCGCCGTGCTTTCTCGACAATCCGACGTTCCGTCACTTCCATAGTCGCTGCTCTCCATTCGGCTCATATCACCATCTCGAGCCGATGTATCGTCGGCAATCGTTGAATCCGGCTCGGCGGTTTTAACTTCGTCTAAAATCGGATTTTGAATAAAAAAAGGGAAAAAAACGCGTTTTTTTCTACAATTTTTCACCTTTTTTTGGCAACGCATGCTTCTGCGTTGAATTCACTGAAGCGCATCGTTGTGGATTTGGTGATGACGTCACATTGCTACCCATCGGATTGAAATGAACATGGTTCAGTGTGTTGCTTCGGAATAATGGATGATATCTCATCTCCTTTTCTGGAAAAACAAACGTCTGAAAATGACACAGCTTCAAACTCGAGACCAACCATCATCACTTTCAGTGGCCGTCGATGAATCGGCCAGTTTACGTTCAAGCTCAAGCTTGACCTTATAAGGAGAAGCATAGCTTAAAAGTGTCACCGCATCCTCATAAACAATGTTCTCGAAATTAATTGTCAACGACTTGATTTTGTCACCTGAAAATATCGAGAAAACGTTTTCGCTGGCAACATCAAATCGGATTTTGTCGCTGATCTTTACCGACAAGAATATTTCCACATTGTTCGGCGATTCCTTTCGAGATCACCTCTTTGATGAAAATTCCTTCGTTCATGTTTCCCTGAATGTTGAATCCGAGTCCGCCGACGTCTTCACCCGATAATTGAACACCAACTTTTCCATCAACTTCATTTATGAATTCCATTGAATAGGCTTTTTGTGTTCCAACGTCTTCGCCTTTTCTTCTCAACTTGAATGAATCAATCATTGTCATCTGAAATTTCCGTTTTTTTTTATTCTGAAAATCGAAAAAAATCGATAATTTTGATTTGAAATCACCTTATCCTTGTTATTGATTTTGATAGCGTCGACACCTTTGTCTTCAACATCGCACGCATCATTCGCATACGCCGATTTTTCGTCCGTTTCTTTTTCTAGAAAAAATGACGAAAATCTTCGAACCCCCTCCCCATTAATTTTGCAAACCATTTCTTCTGAAACAAGCGTAGAGAAGCAGCGCAAACGCGGCCGAAATCAAAAACGCGGCGGCGACCGATCCGAAAATCACGCCGAACAATTGTGGCTGACTCAGACACGTTTCAGCCGCGTCGACAGCACAGATGACCAGTGACAGCGAGACCACAATCAAATGTTGCGATGAAATGGTTCGAGCAGCACCCATGATTTGAGCCCAAAAAAATGGAAAAAATGAGAAGAGGAAAAAGAACTGAAAGAATACAAATTGAAGAAAAAAAGAAAAAGAAAGAAAAAGTCGATTTATATTGGTTTTCCGCTTCCTTCGCCCACCAAAAACGCGGGATACATTTTCAACGTTACGTTTCGAGATTTTATCGTCAATGGAATGAAAAAATGGGTGAATTGAAAGTTATCGACCGGGTAACCAAATCAGACAGCAAACATTGAACAAAAAAAAATGTCTTTGAGGGAAAAATGTCACCACCTACCTCTCCTCTCCTTCCCCTTATGAATGGAAAAGCGCGGTGGTGAGGAGAGAACTGTATTTGTGAACTTTTTCAAATCCCCCCCCACATCAAATAATTCAAAATGATGAATTAATTCTGATAAACAACAATTCAAATGTTTATCAGATTCCTAATCATCATAAAATGAGGAGGAAAAGAGATGTGAGGAGGAGGGGGGGGGGGCGGGGGACGGGGGAGGTGATGGCGCAATAAATTCTAGGCCAAGAGAAATGAAAAGAAAGCGGAGTGGAGACAACAAAATGAATTTTGAAGGTTTTTTGGGTGGATGAAAAATGGAACAAAAAAAACATATTTTGGATTTACAAAAAAAAAATCGATAGAAAATCAATAATCAATGGAAAATGAAATCGATAACGGGATGGATCGAGATGTGAAATTATAGACGGGAAGATCCGAATGTTCTCCAATTAACTAAATCTACATCATCATAAATATATTCGCGCGACAATTTTGCTGTCTTCTTCTCGATTCCGACCAAGAACAATTTGAAATTCACAGCAACAACAACACCACACCGCCTTCCACATCGTCGCTTTTAATCGACACGGTGGTCAGCGAGCGTCGAACCAAATTTTTTTTTTCTGTCTGTTCAGTTATTCTTGTTTGATTCGATTCAGCTTTTTGCAAGAATATTTAAAAATTCTAAAATAAAACACGAAAAATTGCCGAATTTTCGAAATCCTTTGACCTTGGATCGACGATATGTAGGTGGGGGGAGGGGAGGAAATTGAAAATGAACGCGACACAAGCGACAAATGAATGAATGAACAAATGATAAATATATTCCTATGAAATAAATTGAACTCTCTCTCTCTCTCTCTCTCTCTCTCTCTCTCTCTCTCTCTCTCTCTCTGTGTGTGGTCGAACTTTTGGTCGGCGCTCGAAACATTCTCTCCCGCTGTGAGAAAGGAGAAGGGTTTTACCTGGATTTTGAAACGAGACAAAACTCAAAACACCAAGAAGAAACGAATCAGTCCGGCGTTGTTCAATGATAAAAAGATTGCGAATAAAAATTTCGAAATCAAATCGAAAAATTGGAACATTTCTAATAGGATTTGTTTCATTTTTGGGAAAACAAAATCCAAAATTTAAGTGATGAATTCGAACCAATTTCAACTAATTTACACCAGGAAATCAAGAAGACAAGTGCAACAAAAAATATGTGAACAGGCAGAAATCCAGTACTTGGTTGTTTTGTCAAACGCTTGTCGAGACGAGACGAGAAACGATTCGGAAAAACCGATAAGAGAAAGGAAAAGCTGAAGAAGAAGTAAACTATTCTTCTAATAATTGTTCGTCCATCGTCGTCGTCGTCGAAGCAAACTGCCAATGGAAAAAAAATTGGAAGAGAGAGAGAGAGAAAGAGAGAAAAATATGAGAATTATGAAGATGATGAAGAAACTTGTTGCGAATTGTATCCAACAAAAAAATGTATACAATTGATGAGAAGAAAAAAAATGGATAAGAGGAGGAGGAGGAGGAGGTGGAGAAGAAGGAGGAGGATGAATTATAATGTTCATTGATGATATTTATTGCTGATGATGTTGATGATGACGATGATCTTATGATAATATTAAATAATATGTTTCTTCAAAAAGAAAAATATACAAAAAAGTGCGCCGCATCGTCAAGTGTACAGTGTCGACGCCCTTCTTTAATTTTTTTTTGGGACGTTTTTTTGATGCTTCGGATCGTTTTGTTTTTACTCGATGTGAAGCTACAGTATAATAAAGAGCCGTTCTAAAAGGGAAACAATGGTGATGACATGTTTTAGCAAAAAAAAGAAGCAAAAAAGTCACAATGGAATCCCACTCTGAGCACTTGAAAAACCAATTTTGGAGGGAGAAACAAGATTGAAAAATGCGAATAAAATATCGATTAAATTCTAGTTACCGTACTTTTATTAAAGGGAGTGGTTTGTATGATAGAAACAATCCAAATAAAAACTTTGAAACGAATCTCAACAAAAAACCAAATGAAGAAGAAGAAGGAAAATGAAAAAAAAACAAATTCTCATTGATCATATGCAAATGCCTAATTATTCTAAAAATTTGATTCGATTTTGTCCTTTTTATAATTTATGACTTTCTTCCATTCCGCATTTTTTTTTACAAAAGAAAGTGCATAACACTTTTTTGGGGGTGGAGAAAAAAACTTGAAATCGAAGAAATGTTTAATAAAAAATCGGCAATAGCAACACAGAAAAAAAGTTTTGCGATTTTTTTGAGTCTTTTTTCTTCATTTCACAGTTCTTTTTTTTTTTTTAAATGATAAAACATGATAATGATCAATTATTATATCAAACATTGATACGGTCATTTGAAAAAAAATGATCTCAACGAAAATTGAGAAAAAACGCTTTTTTTTGTGTCAAAAAACTCAAAATATGTATAAAACCTTCTCTCTCCTTTTTTATTTATGTAGAAATAAAAAAATTACAGTAATTCTTTAAAAATACGCTCCTTTAAATAACGTTTACTTTTTTTTTTAATTCTACAGTACTCTTTTAAATTTTGCAAAAAAAAGTTTGGAAAACTTTGACACCACAATGAGCCTTTAAAAAGCCTAACTTTTTGACACAGTAATAAAAGAGTCGTCGAAAAGAATTGTAGAAATCAAATTTTGCAGGAGTTTTAAACAAATTCTCTAATAATAATTAAATACAGTACTCTTTTGAATTTTGCAAAAAAAAGTTTGGAAATATTTGGTACTGTCGTTGGTAAAGAGTAAGACTTTTTTCCCTAAGTAGGTGCAGAGTAAACACGCTCTATTGAAATGTGAAGAAACTTTAAAATATATTCAGAAAATAATAATTTAAAAAAAAAAATGACTAATCCTGATACCAACAAGAAGCTCATTTTTTTTCTTGTAAACATTTCCATCGTTTTCTCTCTCTCTCTCTCTCTCTCTCTCTCTCTCTCTCTCTCTCTCTTTCTGTCTCTCTGTCTCTCTGTCTCTCTCTCTCTTCATCACTCTTCGCCTCCTTAAATGTTGTACTATTTGTTTTGAGTTGCTGATGAGAAATTTTTTCAAGTGGCTTGCTTACACGGTTAGCCGAATCGACAATCGAATATTTTCCGCAAAAAAATTTAACAAATTTTATGCTTCTTCCAATCAAAAAAAAAAAAAAAAAAGAAAAGAAAAAGAAGCTTTTTTCTGTGTTATTTATTAAGTCAAGAGCGAACCGTAAAAATGAAGAAGAGGTAAGCAAAGTTTTGGCAGATAAGGCAAACAACCCGTGGGTTTAGACCAAAAAAGAGAAAAAAAGTGGAAAAAAATTGAAGAAAAAAAGTCAAAAATGTGTCGTCGTCGTCAGCAATTTAGAAGAAGTTGAACAAAGAAAAGAGTTGAATTGAGAAAAAAATCAATAATGAGTTGTCAAAAAAAAAAAATTTAAAAAAAAACAACGAAGAAGAAGAAGCGTAGATCAAGGAAAATCCAAACCGGTAATGATGATCAAAGAAAAAAAATGAAGTAAAAATCGATGAAACAAAAAAACCAAAAAAAAAAAATGAAAACAAGAAAAGTGTGGAGGAGGAGGAATTTCGATCAGAACTTGAATCGATATCCATGTAATATCGGATCGATTGACGTTGATCCAGCTTCTGGTAGCAAAAAGTGCCCATTTGTTGTCCACGTGTCTGCTGGGCTCAACAGTCGTTTCACATTTTTCTGCAAAAAAAAAATAATAAAATAAAATTGTTGATCGATCGATTGATCGATTACTGAACAACAAAAAAAGGAAAGCGGGGGTGGACGAGTGGGAGGAGACACAGACACACGCACACAGACACACCACAACTCACCTTCTGATCCCACGACGAACTTTTTTTGTCCATCTTTTTATCATTCACGACGTTTATCTAAAAAGCAATTTCCAGAAAAATCTCCAAAAGACAGAGAGAGGAGAGAGAGAGAGAGAGAGAGAGAGAAAGAGAGAGAGAGAGAGAAAGAGAGAAAAAGACAAAATCTTACCGGATTTTTTTCGCCTCCAATTTTTGTTTGTCCAACGCCGAGCACATTGAAATCGAGCAGTAAACGATACGTCCATTCAACAGTGAAAAATGTGGCGGCGTTCGATGGAAAAGCTCTGAAAGCCAAAAAAAAAAGGAATGAAAAAATGATTGAGCATTAGAATGGGAAGGGAAGAGCAGGAACAATCTGAATCTACCGTATCAGGGCTGAGTTCAATCCAACATAGAATGATCGAAAACCTCGTTCAGCATAAGTTTCCCGAATACAATGAAGATATGATCGATAAGATTCTTCAGCCTAGACGAGACAAAAAATCAATCAATAATTTCCGAAAAAAAAATCTACTTGAAATCTTGATTTGATGATATCAGCTGGATAATTAAAAACCCATGATAACATTCCAGCTGCACCACCGGCTAACAGTAACTGCATGCTCGTCAATGATTCCATTCTTCCATCGGTGCTCATTGCTCGAGCCATCCATTCGTAAGACGAAAAATAGATGCCAAACGCTGGAGCGTCGCGAGCGACTGTCGCCAAAAATCCTCTACAAAAAAGTTGACATGACATCCTCAATTTTTTTGTTCTTACAACAGTGACTTTTTGAGCTTCACCTTTTTCCCCCGCCGATCTTAGGACGGTTTTTTTTCAATAAAAAATCAAAACCCGTACAGAATTCATTCAAAATCCAATGAAAAACTAGAATTTCAGCTTTACAAAAAAAAATTTCTAGACAAATTCTCCCCTTCTGCACATTTTTCCAAAATCTTTCAAGCTTTTTCAATTTCAAAATTTCAAAAACTTAATTCACATTCAAAATGTTTTTTTTTCAAACATTAAAACCATGTTAGAAATACGCTCTATTGCCAATTTTGAAATTAAGGGAAACAATTTTTCGTAAATCGTCACAAAAAAAATTTTTTTTAATGTTTATCAATAGAGCGTGTTTGCAACACGTTGCCAAATTTTTGGCGGCAAAAAAAATCTGGTTTGAAAACTTTCTTCGCGTCAATGTGAATTAAAGAAGAAACCTTGAAAGACATCGAACTCCATGCTGCTGAATCAATTGCCTTGTCGCATCAATTGGCCCCTTATATTTCGTGTGCTCAGCGTCATTCTGAAGTTGCAGCAACAGTTTGATGCGCTCGGTTGGTGCGGCTGAAAGAGAGAGAGAGAGTGGAATCAATCGAATCGCAGCACAAATCATTTCTCACCAACAACACTTTGCGCCAGGCCAGCCGCACATCCAGCGGCAAAATGCGCTTGCAACGAGTCGGGATTCGAGAACTCACGACACGCCGATCCGTGCACACCAAAAACGATCGCATTGATTGCTGATAGGGAAGCCAGTGGTGACGAGAGTCCTGGAAAAGATGATCCTTTTTCTTTTTTTTCTTTTTTTTTTTTTGATCTTCTTTTTGATCTAAAATGATTTACAACTGGAACTATTTCATTTCATTCCATTCCTATCATTTTTCAGCGGATTTTGACAAAATTTCATAGACAAATTCGGCAAAATGCAATGAAAACTTCGAAATGAGAAAAAGAGGAGAGATCGAGACAAAGAGAGAATTAGAGAAAATGGCCCTATCATAAAACAAGATCAAAACTGATTTTTGATGATTTAAAACTTGTCAAAAATCGTCTAGAAAACGGCAAAAACCTTGGTTGAAATTTTTTTTTTTCCCCGGGAGATCAACACCCGGCTTGCTTCTAACCGACCGAGCTCCGCCATGTTTCAATTGAAAGAAAAGAGAGAAAGTTGAAAACCTTTATACAATCCGCTGAATCCTTCCTTTTGTACAATTGTCGATAGGCAATGCCATGTTCCTCGATAAACTGGCGCCGGTCCGCCGTAGTGAGTGTGTTGCGTTTGTAAGCGAACTTTTACCGTGTCCAATGGGTGACCAGCCAAGACTCCAGCGGCACCTGAAATTTGTGTTTTTTCTTTTCTTTTCAACCCTTTTCCTTCTTCAAATCGTTTTTGATGGTTTCAACTTTGACATCAAAACATCACATAAATATTGGAGAAATAGAGAAGCAGAGAGAGAGAAAGAGAGAGAAAGAGAGAGAGAGAGAGAGAGTGAAAAAACAAACCACCGAGCATTCCAGCCAAAAAATCAATAGCAGCCATTTTATAGATGACGGTGGCTTCTTCTTCCAGGTACCGTAGTACACAAAAATAGAATTGGATGAAGCTGAATATGTGTAGAAGGATGATGATGATGATGAGTCAACACAACAATTCGGAATTATCGGAAGAACAATGACGACTTGAAACAAATTTATCAATCAGTTAAGATGATATTTGTTGCTGACTTCTTCCTCCTCCCCTCTCCTTCTTTTTTTTCGTGTTAAGGCGTCATGAAAATTAGAAGAGAATATTTTTGAAGCTCCGCCTTTTATTTGTCTTCTTCTCCTCCTTCTTCTTCTTCTCTTTCTTCTCTATCAATAATCGATTTGTTCCATCATTTTTTAACCAATAAATTTATGATTCTCTCGACCATCAATCTCTTATCATCATCATCATCATCGCCAAATTTCGAATCGATTTCACAGTCGTCGCCATCGCCGCAAGTTTTTTTTCTCGTTTTTGAAAAAAAAACAAGAAAATCAAATGATCAAAATTGGATGAGCACAAGAAAATTGATTGACGCGTTGAAAGATTTTTAGAAATTTGCTTCTTCCCCAATTTCTTTCAAACCTCCGCATGAATAATTCAAAATAATTTTCCCGCCAAAAAACATTTCGCTGCTGCCCCCACCTTTTTTTGCCTCTGAATGAGTATCAAATGATTATTTGTTTTGGAGTTTGGAGGAGCACATTTAATGCAATTATCCATAGAGCGCACGAGGTTGACCTGCGCCAAAAAAAATTTTTTTTTCCCATTCAACTGTACTTTGACCAAAAAGTTAACAAAAAAAAAGAAAAAAAAAAGAGAGAGAGAGAGAGAGAGAGAAAAAAATTTGCTGAGAACAATTTGCAAAAAATTCTATATTTGATGAAGGACAGAAAGCGAAGAAATAAAAAGATATAGGTAGAGAGAAATAGAGAAAAGAGAGAGAGAGAGAGAGAGAGAGAAGGGAGGGGGGGAGAGAGAGAGAGAGAGAGAAGGGAGAGAGAGAGAGAGAGAGAGAGAGAGGGGGGGGGGGAGGAAGAGGGGATTGTATATTTTGCTACTAATAAGACGCGTGACAATCCATTAATATATATAATAAATCATAGTCAAAGTCACCAAATTCGTCGACACGAGACGATACAAACTATCCAATTTTCCTTCCCCCCCCCCCCCCCCCCTCCTCCTCCTTTCTCTCTCCCCCCCCCCCTCCCGTCTCTCTTTTTTTTGGCCAAAATTCTTCACATTTTGTCAAGTTTCAATTTTTGGTGATTCTGATTACGTGACAAATCGACAACTTTTTTTTTTCGTTTCGTTTTGCAGTTTTTTTACAATAAAAACGAAATTATGACGCGTTTGCTTCTTCCTCCTCGTTTTCATTTCACACCCATCGCTTTTTCTTGGGCCCCCCCCCCCCCGCCCCGTTGGTTGTCCTGTTGAAAACACGCTCTATTGAACATGTGTTGTTTGTTGAACTGTTCTAGACAGTTTTTGCAGCGTGGGGCGAGAAAATGGAAGAGAAAGGAAAACCTAGGCCATTTCGTTTTCTGTTTGAGAAGATTTTGAATGAAACATTTCTACGGCGTTCTTTTTGCTATTTTGAAGGAAACAACACATGCACATGGGGACCGCTCGCTGACCGCGACGCATTGATCTTTTGTGACGTCTGTGCAAGAAAGGAAAGGAAAAAACCCCAAATTTTAGGAAAAAAAAGTGGGATGCTTTTGTCTTTAAAAAAAATTGGTCTCACAAAGAATCAAATTATCAATTTTTTGCAACAAACATGCTCCTTTAAACTACAACTCTCACTTTCTGCTGTTTCAAGACAATTTTTTCTTCAGAATTCACCAACCCGACATAATTCCAGCAGAAAAATGAACGGCTCTTTCAAATCCCGGATTGATCGCCTGTTCAACATTATTGACCATAATGAAAAAATAGAAATGAATCAATTCACGTTTTATACAAAAACCAATTTATTCAAAGAATAAACAAATTCCTGATTTTCATCAAAATATTATTT
The DNA here is from genome assembly GCA_963572285.1 of Caenorhabditis drosophilae. Taxonomy (NCBI): domain Eukaryota; kingdom Metazoa; phylum Nematoda; class Chromadorea; order Rhabditida; family Rhabditidae; genus Caenorhabditis; species Caenorhabditis drosophilae. The sequence goes on along the minus strand of OY751564.1, from coordinate 2,301,674 downwards.
TCATAAAAAATACCTGTAAATTAATAAAAACTGATGAGAAGTTTAAGGGGAAAAAAAGCGGAGAACAAATTCAAAAAAAAAAAGAAGGCAATTTCAAAGCTAAAATTTTTGGATGAGTCGTCAAAAAATGAAAGAAGACAATTGAAAAGTAATAAAGCATCAACCGTTTTACTCATAGCACTACAAGATTAATTAATTACATTTTTCTGACAAACCAACAACAAGTTCAGTCAAAATATTAATTTCGAAATTAGAAAAGTCTGAAATCTGATAAAATATCTAAGCTCGAAGTTTTAAAAAAATGATGAAACAAATAAGCTGATTACATTACGTTAAAAAAAATTATTTTTTACATTAAAACAAATGCAAAATAAAAAATGATGAAAACCTCCGGAAAAAAAATATACAAGCAAAAAAAAGAAAAGAAGACAAATAGATATTCGCTTTCTTTTCTTTTCTTTTTAAAAGCATTTTCTGTATTTTATTTCACTTTTACATTGACAACACGTCAGTTCCTAAAAAGCTTGCTGTTCGGCTTGCAATTGAAGCTGTATCAATATCATGAAGTGTCCATTCACCTCCACGACCCTTTAATTTTGTTTTTTTTTTTTTTTTTTTAATGCCTCAAATTCAAATTTGTTACTTTTACTCTCAATTCCATATCGTGGAATTGTTTCAAGGAATATCGATGTCCAATTGAAACAAATGTTATTTTTTCCTGAAAAATTTCTTTTAAATTTCCTCTCTCTCTCTCTCTCTCTCTCTCTCTCTCCAAATATTCTACCTCTTGCATTTTTCTATAAATTGTCATTTCTAGCTCGAATCCTACCGCACTCGTTGTCTCATCCAAAAATACAATTCTTGGCTTCGTATAAAACACTCTGGCAATTGATAATCTTTGCAATTCTCCTGGCGACAATGTTTTCATCCAATCCCATTCTACTGGATTATCAAATCCTCCACATCTATCAATCAAATGCTCCATTCTTACCCATTCTAATATTTGTCTCAATCTTGGGACATCTAAACATTTTCATTTATTTTTATGACGAAAAATCATTAAAACTTCATCAAACCTTTCTCTACCGACATTGCTTTTATTGGGTAAACAATTTGTTGTCTTAATGTCGTTCCACCTGACGGGAAATATGGTTTTTGGCCAATGAAAAACAAATTCTGCGCTCTTCGTCGCCAGTGGCAATCCATTTTTCCTGATGTACAATTCCATAAACCGGCCAACATTCGCATCAGTGATGATTTTCCACATCCGCTATCACCAGTTATCAACAATGTTTGTCCTTGGATGATTTGAAGTGATAATACTGCAACATGTTTTTTTTCGTTTTACCAAAAAAATAATTTTCAGCAAAACAACTTTCTTACATTGAACAATGACATGAGAATGATCATTTGGTGGTGATAATGTGGCTGAATCGATTGTTATTGCAACACCATCATCTGGCCACTCATTATCATCTTTTGATTTTCCACCAAGCAAATATTGAGCTTCTTCCTCTTCTTGTTCGTCTCTTTCCAATGATAATTGTTTTCCATGAATTTCTTCAATTGTTCGAACTGCATTCTTATCATCCTCATCAGCCGCAATTACAATTACAGATGATGGAACTGTTGATGGTGGCCGATCAGTTTCCAAGCAATCCGAATGAAGACGATGCAATTCTTCATGCAATTCCATTACACTTAAATTTTTTAACAAAATTATACAAATTTTTAAATTTTTCTCAATTATTCTAACCGATGAGTGACACCAGCTAATTCTCCAAAATCTCCAGCCAACTTCAAAACTGTTGAAAAACTGTAGATCAGATACAAATAGAAGAAGGCATTCTGAAAAAAAATGAACAAATATACTTCCCAATTTTCTATTCAATGCGTCTTTTTCATCAAATACGATTAATGGAGCCAATTTGAACAAATTAGCTCAATCAACGTTGCTTTAGAAATGCTCCGTTGCTCATTGCGCATCGTTCCTTTCTTTGATTTTATTTCTGACAGATGGATGGATAAGAGGCGCTTCATCAAATGAGAACGACGATAACAACGACGACGAAACAGAAGAAGGAAAAGCGAAACCCTTTTCCTTTTCCATCATTAGAATAAAATTGAGATTAATTACTTTTGAGACGGGCAGCCAGTCACACACCCGTACAAAAATTGAAGGATATATGAATAAACGAGGCGCCTCTATTGAAAAAAAAGTGTCAAATTAGTCATGTATATTGTGTTAATTTATTTCTATTTTCGTCTTTGAAATTCTTCCCAAAAAAAAAACGCCGACCAAAAACCAATTTTGCAATTCACTGTTTTTCAACAAATCTCATCTCATTTTTTGCAGTCAATTTCAACAATAAAAAATCGAGAAAACCCTTTTCCCCAAAGAGCGTTGAGTTAGGAATTTGGTTTTTCAAAGACAAAACTGGAGAAAAAACATACAAACGCATCGAATCAAATAAATTGATGATGAAGAAAAATCCTATGGGAACTTTCTTTTTCCTAATTTTTTTTCTTTAAAAACCCTCGTCACATTTCTAGTTTCTGCTTCAACTTGTGTTTTGCTACAAGAATCGTCATTGAATTCATCAAAACGAACTCAGCATAGCAGCTGCTTTTTTCTTCTTTTTTTTTTCATTTTTCTGCTTTAAATCAAACAGCAAGTTTTGGAACAAAAAAACCATGTAAAATCTGACATTTGCGAACTTATTTGTTTTTCAAAACGGAAATATTTAAACAAAAAAGCTCAATATTCTTCACGATTTTTTTTCCAAAGTTTTCGTTGCCCTTGGAAATCAATTAAAAAGTGAATCGAACATGAATTTTCGTTATTTTTAAACATTTTTTTAAAAAAAGTCTAAACATATCAAATTTCATTAATTTCAGTTTGAAAATTGATACCTTATCAGGAATCCCAGCAAAAAAAATTTATTTTTGAACTCAAATCAATTTAGCAACCGTCTATTTCCACCAAACAAAAAAAACCCTGACGAAATTGAAATTCCTTTCCCTTTTTCTCAAACATCAATCAATTGTCAATAAAAACATTCCCATTGTCGCAACAAAAAAAAACTAGTTGAAATTCAGAAAAAATTAACAAACTCTTTTCCATACTTTTTCTCTCTTTCTTTTTTCTATAAATAAAAATAGATTTATTCAAATCATCATTGCGTGATAGATATCCTATATGTTGTATCCGGTCCGGTGTCGTTGTCTTTTTCTTCTCAGAGATGACCAGTTAGTTAAGAGGGTAAGAGAAACAAAGAGAGAGAGTGAGAGTGAGAGAACGAGAGAACAAAAAAAATAATGACAGGCGCGAAAAATGAGAATTGAACGATGAAATGACATATCCTAAGCAGCTGGTATTTAATGTGCTTCTTTTCTTTTTTTTTCTTTGCAATATAAAAACAACATTAAAAAAAAAAACTTTGAAAAAGCACATCACTGATGTCTAGACAAGCACAAATTCCCCCGTAAATCTTCATTTGGTGACGAAAAAGAAATTAAAAATTAATTTCCATTTACAAAATATGATAACTAACTTCTTTTCTTTTCACAATCCTAAGATTGATTCTATTATCTATTTTTTCAAAGACCCTTGTGAGCATTTTTCATCCTCTTTTCTTTCTCAAATTCAATTACTTCTATTCTTCAAGGTCATCGAATGACAGAGAGCACAAAACACATCCTATTTACGCTTTTCTCACTCAATTTTTCAAATTTTACAATAAAAAAAACTTCTATTTCAATTCTTATCATTTTTTTTTAAATTTAAAACCTTTTATCTAATTTTATTTGTTATTTTATATTTATCAGTACAATAATAAATTATTAACAAAGTATTTTTTTTAAAAACAACACACCCTCACACAAAAAAATTTTTTTTTCTTCAATTTTCTTTAAATAGAAAAGAAGAAGGAGAAGAAGAAGATTATAATTTTATGAATACGCAGCAGCTGAATAAGAGTCTTCTAATAATAAATTTTACAATCAACAATATGTCACACCATTCATCAATTGTTCTCTACCATATTTGCCACCAAATGGTCAACTATACGCTTTGGGATTTAAAACGTTTTAAAGCTGATTAAAAATTTATTGAGTTTCATTTTTTGATGCTAACGGATGACGAAACTTGAACCCTTTCTTCATTTCTATTGCAAAATATCACGTTTCTTTTTTTCCCCGGAATTTTTAATTTTTATCTTTTTTTTTCCTCTTATCATTATAAAATGCTGATCAACTTTTGAACCACAAAAATATTGAAAAAGCTCTAATTTTTCAATTTTTAACAATGAAATGATCGGAAAAGAAACTAACTCTTGAAACAATCCCATTGAGTTCAGCACCTGACATGTCATCATATTGATGAGTTAAGAACACTGGAATTCCAATTATTAAATACGACAAAATTCCGCCAAAATAATCAAAAATATTTGTGACGAAATTGAGGCCAAGTCGACATTCTGCCAATTTTTTTTGGACCGCAATTAAAAAATTGAGCTTTTGATTAGCCATCACATTTTCCAGTACACCGGAACGATAAAATGCAATCGATTCAACATTTGATCGAACTTCCATGTGTCGTTGCCTTTATTTTGTTGTTTAAAATAACAAAAGATAAAATAAAAATGATTACCTAAAATCTCCTTCTCTTTTTTCTTGATCATTGACAAGTCCAACAATTGGATTTAATATAAATTTGTTTACAATTGTTTGAATTACAAAATATAAATAAATTGAAACTGGCCCAATCCATCCAGAACTATAAAAAAGTTCTGATAATACTAAAAAAGAAGGAAAATAACAAACCCCTGGTAGGTGAGCCAAGTGTAGTAGATAATTATAAATGGAGCAGTTAGAACAGGAGCCAGTAAGTCGTTTGACAAAATACGAGTTGCTTTTTCAATATCTTGCGTGAGACGTTGGTCACTAAACGTTAGTTCATTTTTTTAAATTTTTTATTTATTTTTTGAATGTAAACAAAAACTTACGGATTATCAAGTGAATCGCCAGAACTGGTTAATTTGAAAAAAGCCTGTCTTTTAAAGTAAAGACGATGCATTGTTAAATTACATATTTCTCGACATTTTAAACTTAAATATGTTGTAAGAAACTTGACAAAAGCTAATGTCTGAAATAATTATTGGTGAGAAAAATGTTTTCTTTTCGATTTTTTCTTACAAATGCTTTTAACAAAATAATTACTGTGCCTTTTGCACACAAAATTTTAAAACTCGAACTATCTCGATTTCCTAGAGCCACATAGAATAAACTTGGCTGAATTCCAACCAAATATGTCATTACTTGGTCTGAAAGTCAATTAAAACATGAAAATATTCAAAAAGAATTGTCTCACCAACAAATGAAAATAAAACAACAAACATGGCAATCCATGATGTGTGTGCTTTTCGATGAAATGGAAATAACAGCTTTAAAAGTCCCCAAAACCTTCGAAAAAACAGAAAATCCAATGATAATTTTGTCATTCTTGACAAAACCCTGCAAATTATAGTTTAGAGATTTTATTGATAAAAAATTAGTGAAAGCAGCAAAATGATCGAGATTTGAAAAAAAAATGTTTTCTTATTATCAAAAAATTTTAGTGAGCTAAACAAATAAAAAGGAGCGGCACTGAAGGAAATCAACACAAAAAAGTTGTTTTTTTTTGCTCTATTGATATTTTTATTACATGAATTTATATTTCAATTTATGAATTGTTTTGATATACAAAATTGTATCTATTTATAAAGAGAATCAAAGAAATAGATAATGGACCGCGTCCAGTATAAATAAATTGAAGAAAAAGAGAATTTTCGGACACACAACATAAATGCAATGACTTGTATAAGAGGTAACAGACAAAATATGTATTTCGGCCGGCAAAAAAATCGAGGGGTGGCGGAGACGCTGAGAAAACGAACAAACGGGGCGGGGAAATTTTAGTGGTGTTGAACAAAACTACGCAATTACACAACGAGCGAGTTGTTTAGTGAAGAAGGAAAATGAAAAAAATTCCGGCGGGAGAGTTAAAATTGTAATAACTAGCAGTATTTTTTACCGAAATATTTAAAGAATTTATAATATTTAATAAAAAAAAGTAATTTTTCAAATTATTATGAAAATATGTTTTTTTTGCATTTGAATATTTAATATATAATTAAAAAAAATGTTTTAAAAATCAAAAATATTTTATTAAAGGCGCATGTAGCTAGAAATTTTTGTTCGTTTCGAGGTAGAAAACAATTTTAGCCGATGCATCTTTTGTAAACGTTTTTTTACAGTTTACTGAAATTAAATTAAATTGTCGCTTCTAACTTCGTTAGAATCAAAACAAATTCAAAATTACTTCAAAAATTCAAAATTTGTCGAAAGCAAAAGTTCGAAAAGAAATCGATGAAATCTGTACATTCTTATCGGTTAAAGTGACATTTTTTAATCATTTATTGTTCAGCTGACGGCGAAAATCCTATTCCGAAACATTTGCGCAACCGAAAGTTAAACGTGAGCATGGGTAAAAGAAAAGCTGTCATCTCATCAGGTTCAGAGTTGTTTTAAAAAAAAGGTAATTTTTTGAAAAATTTTGAATTTTAGATTCTGAAGATGAGATTCCTGTTTCAAGAAAAACAAAGCAAGCGAAACCATCACCATCTAAATCATCCAAAAAAAAAGTTTTGATTTAAAAAAAATAAATATAAATTTTACACAATTTCAGCCTAAAACTGTGGTTTTAAGTAGCGATAGTGATGAAAGTCCACCAAAAATCTCAAGAAAAAAATCAAAAAAAGATGCTGATATTGAAAAATCAGAAAGTTCGGAAAATGAAGATCAATTAAAACGTGGATCACCAATAGAAAAGAAGCGAAAAAATAATAAAAAACAGCTCCCACCTGGTCAGACAACTCTTCAGTTTACTCGAACTCCTAGTAAACCTCAAAAAGGTTTCCAATTCTTTTTTTTTTTTAATTCGATTTAAATTTTTAGAAAATGAAAAAAAAATTACAAAAGTTTCTCATGTCAATCCGTCAGATTATTTTAATTCGACTCCTCGACAAGTTAAAGAAAAGAAAATGGTAAAATTAAATCAAAACAACACAAAGTTGAGAAATTTTATCAAAAAATATTCCTTTTTTTGTTTAGAAAACTTCATCACCTGCTAAAAAAATAAGTCCGCCGCAAAAGGAAAATAAAATGGATAAAAAAGCCGGAGCTGATGATGAATTTGTTGATTCTGATGATAGTTTCGATAGCTTTGTGCCGAAATCTTCAAACGTTTTAATTAAAAAAAAAAATTAAAAAAAAATTCTCTGATTTCTAGGCAAAAATAAAAACACCAACAAAAACAGAAGAAGTGAAAAAAAAAGTGAACAAAATTGTGCCAAAAATCGATTCGACTGTCTCATCATCAAGTCAATCTTCATCAACTTCAAAGGATAGTGGATATTTTGAATTAAAAGAAATAAAATCAACAAGAAAAGTTGAGCCAGTTGATCCAACAACTTTACCATGGGTGGATAAGTATAAGCCAAAAAATATTTCGCAATTAGTTGGACAAAATGGAGACAAAAGTCCAATGAATAAATTAATCGATTGGCTTAAGAATTGGGCAAAAAATAATTTGGGAGAAGGAGGAAAAGTGAAAAAAGCGAAACCGGCGCCATGGATGGCTCAACAAGATGGAACAGCGTTTAAAGCCGTTTTGTTGTCGGGAAGTCCTGGAGTTGGAAAAACGACGTGTGCTTATATGGCATGCACGAATTTAGGGTTCAAATTTGTCGAAATGAATGCGTCAGATGTTAGAAATAAAAAGCATCTCGAAGCAAAAGTATAAACTATTTTAATAAATTAAAAAAATTCTCAAAATTCAGGTTGGAGAACTAACCGGTTCGCATCAAATTGAACAATTCTTTGGAGTTAAAAAATCAGTTGCTCAAGGTTTTCAAACAAATAAAATTTAAAAGAGAAATGAAGTTTTATTTTTAAAGATAATACTAAAGTTCATCATGTTCTTATTATGGACGAAGTTGATGGAATGTCTGGAAACGAGGATCGAGCAGGGGTTTGATAATTGAAATTTAAAAATTCGATTCACTCAATTTGAATTTTCTCAGGTATCAGAATTGATTCAAATCATAAAAGAATCAAAAATTCCAATTATTTGTATTTGCAATGATCGTCAACATCCGAAAATTCGCTCACTTGCTAATTATTGTTTCGATGTTCGATTTAATAAACCAAGAGTTGAACAAATTCGGGTAAAATTTAATTCTAAAAATAGTTTTTAAAAAAGTGCATTTAAGGCAAGAATGATGACAATTTGTTCAATTGAAAAAGTAAAAATATCAAAAGATGAACTAGACGAAATGATAGAATTATCTGGACATGACGTTCGACAAACGATTTATAATTTACAAATGAGATCCAACTCGTCTAATAAAACTGCGAATAAAAAAGATGTTGCATTGGTAAATTATTATTATTTTTAATTATATTAAACAAATTATTTAAAGGGACCCTTTGAAGCGGCAAGAAAATTGTTAGATTCACAAACATCACTGATTGAAAAACAGCAGATGTTCTTTGTAGATTATGGTATTATGCCACTTTTTGTACAAGAAAATTATATCAACATGAAGAATGATAAGCACAGGTTTAAAAGATTTTCAAAAAAAAAAAAAAAACAAGAAAAATGTGATATTTTCAGTCAACTTCAAGCGATTCGAGGACTTCGAAAAGCATCAGACTTAATTTCAATGGGAGACACAATTGATCGAGATATTCGCAGTGGTGGAGCATGGAAATTGTTGAACGAGCAAAGTATGATATCAGCAGCACTTCCAGCAATTGCGACAGGAGGACATTTGAGAGCAATGCTACAGTTTCCATCATGGTTGGGTAAAAATTCGACAGCGGGAAAGCGAAAAAGATTGCTTCAACAACTAGTGATGCATACTCATCTGAAGTAAACACTTCTTTCCTTTTTTTTTTTTTAAAAACAACAACTTTTAATTTTCTAGAGTATCATCAAGTATGCATTCATTTGTCACCGATTATGCACCAATTTTGAGGAAAAAAATAACAAAACCATTACTTGAAAAAGAAGCGGAAGGAATTGAAAGTGTCATTGAAACAATGAATGAATATGACCTGATTCGAGATGATTCAGAAGCATTGACTGAACTCGCAGTTTGGCCAGGAAATATTGATCCGGCTAGCAAAATTTTGACAAAGGTTAATATTTCTTTCATTTGAGTAGAAATTTAAACTTGTTTTTTTTAAGGTAAAAGCTGCACTTACACGAACATTAAACAAATCATCCAGAATTCTACCATATTCATTAGATAATGTGGCTAAAGGAAAAAGAAAAGGAGTAAATTCCATTGGTAAGATATTTTTTTCTTTCTTTTTAAATTTAAAAAAGCAAAAATTTTGTAGGAATTGAAATGGATGAAGATGGAAACTTGGTTGAAGCATTTGAAGATGAGGATGATGAGGAAGAAGACGAAATTAGTGAAAAACCATCAACCGAAGTAATAGTGAAAGTGAGAAATGGAGTTTTACCGGGAAAAGGAGCCAAATCAGCGCGTGGAACAGCGTCGGGTAATAAAATGATTAAAAAAACAAATCAATCGTCTTTTTTTTAATAGGAAAAGGAGCACGAGGTGGTAAAGGGAAAGGAGCAAAATAATAAAATAAAAGTATCACAAGTTAAGCTAACAATTTTTCGAACGGAGCAGCGACTTATTGATCCGGTTTTTATTTTATTTTTTTATTATTAGTTCGTTGTGAAATGATAAATGTTTTCGGTGTATTGATTTTCAGAGTTTTTCATCACATTTTCTTAAAAATTTCAAATGTCAGCTGCTTCCATTTCTCTGCTGCCTACCACTGCCTTATTGATGTTTTTGTTTTTAGACAAAACAATCATGGTCAGAGTTGGATTTTATGTTCACACAACATCCATTCATCCATCTGTGCCAGCACACAGAACATTTTCCACCTCGTAAACTTTCAAAGAAAAAGAGGCATTTTTTATTTTTA